>WYDF02085860.1:0-11021 GCA_009867245.2 Adranes taylori | reverse complement strand
ATGCTGTCCGCAAATACGTGGAAAAAGTGAGTCAAGAGCGACCACAGGCCGAAGCAAATCGCACAGCGAGGTTGTTCACGCCTTAGGCAAGTACAGGGACCAGAGGATTCATGTGTAGGCGATTTATAGGGTAGACGATTTATATGTTACGCTTGTTTTATTGAATTTCCCCTAAACAACTATTGTTCTAATTGAATTTAATAGACAAGTTATAAGGTGGCAATCGAACTAAAGGGTTCAACTTTTGTTTTACGCGAAATATAATGAAACGAATAACTTCCAGTATATGAAACATGGGGTGGCGATCACGTCCACGATTGTTTTTATTTTGTTTTAGAATATCTAAATTGTTTATGTTGTACAAAACTGGTGTCAGCATCGCATGTTCTTTTTATTATGCAATTTCTTTTGCATATGGATTGGGAATGGCATACACAACGGATTTGTCTCGTTAGGATGTTAGCCCCTGTTTCCAAACCTTCTCAGCTACTGCTGAAACGTCTAGACTGTTGAATAGTCCAGAAATATTGTTTAAATCTGTTTAGTGACATGCAGAAGATGTGCTTTTCGGATTGACCTTAATGAAAGCCATGACTAGTGTAAGATCGAGTATAGTTTTGAGAGTTTTTTTTTATGTATAAAACCCTCTTAGTGGCCTTTCTTATAGCAGAAAAGAGACTGGACAGTCACATGTTTTATCCATTCTTTTTTGGAATGCTTTTAACATTTCGGGAAGTATCATGCGTGTAGCATAGTAATTGCTATTTTTGTGAAATGGTGATTAAGAGTTTGTTTAATATTTCCTTGTTTTGTTTCATATTTTATTTGCACCTGATGTTGTTTTGTCTTTCTGCCACCGTATTGCATTGCTAATGAAATTATTGCATTATTAATTTCCGTTTCTGTCACCGGGTTAAATTTGTACCAGTCTGTATTTTTTATTAGTATGTCGTGCATTTGTTCTGTTTTCTTGTTTAGCTTAGTTACATACGTTATTTGGTTAAGTGTGATTTAACTCTGTAATCAGTGATGTGTTGTTTCGTAAAGAATGTTTTTATTTACCGCGGTTTATGTATGGAACGCGATGTGCCGCGAGCTTTTTGAAAAGAACTTGTTCCCATTTGGAACCTATAATACATCAAGTCCATGAATAATTTTTCGTAAATTTGTTTTTCCCCCATATTTTTTCGATAGTTGATTGAAAACTAACTTAGTAATAAATATAAAAATGTTTCTACTTCGAACTAGCATAGTTTTCTACCCTTGTGGAAGCAGCAAGACAATATGTAATTAGATACGTATGCAATGAATGCATCACTAGCAAACACACATTCCAACATAGCACACATAGCCAACAAAGGTACCGATCGAAAGGGATGCGAGCCAAAATATGCAGATGCATAGTTCCTTGTTCATTATTGTTCCAGTAAAAAATATACATGAACAACAAACGACTTCTACACAATAAGCGGATGGCTTTTACCAAACCAACCACTGGCATAGCGCACCGATTTCCCATATCGCACGGATCTGCATACCCCGTCGGATGCAAAGCGATGATGATTTCGATTTTAGTAAATACCATACCGCTTTTATACTTAGAGTTTAGTAATTATTGCTTTGTGTTGTTGAGTTGAGCTTTGCGTTGTTGAGTGTATATCATTTTGATTTATACGGAGGCGACTTATATAAATCGTCGTTTAATAAGCAATTAAATTACAGGCTTTTCAAGGTATTTCCTTTTTAATTTTACAGTTTTTTTCAAAATCAGAATGAATTTGTAAGGTTCTTTATTATTATAATTATTGATAATATATTTATTTCTATGCCTAGTCATATCCGTTTCATTATGTCTATGACATCGTCAGGAAACTTGTGTTGCGTTATTTGCCTGCATGAGGTTCTGTTATATTTTCACTAACCAGTAGACTAAAATCAGATTTGGAACAGTCTTTATACAGAGAAGGAAACCCTAAATGTTCTGTAAATCTGGTATGTAACTTTGTACAGGCCTCAAACTTCTGATGAACCGATTAAATTAAAATATTAAATGTTTTATTACATTTTTTATAGTCTATATTGTTTGTGTGATAGCTATCTGCGATAGTCTATTTTGTTTGTGTTTCCTAGTTTCATCATAAACGATAGGTGATCAAAATTAAATTCCTTTATGGTGTAGGTGTTTGTGTTTAGTGTAATGTTTTCAAGGACTGTGATATCCAGTATATTGGTGATATCGAGTATAGTTCATTAAATTGTGATTGACCACCCAGTTCCTTAGACTCTTCTGGACAAAACACAGAATTATCTAATGAAGAAAGATCAGGAATTGCAGGTTCGTCATTAAACAATTCTTTTTATCCTTCACAATATGTTTCGATACAAAATTTCAAAAATGGTTTAATATAATTTGAATACATACCTCTATTTATTGGAGAAGGCACTCACACTTTAATAAAAAAATAAAATTTAATTATCAAATGAACTGAACTAATCAACTCAAAACCAGAAATGATTGTAACTGTCGTCTCATGCATAATATGATAACACAAAGCAGGAAGTTCCCAGTCGTACTCGAATTTTATTAAATTAGCTAGAACAAATATATATATATTGTGTGGGTTTAATCGTATCTTTACATGATGATATATGAAAATATACGTTTATTCTTATAATATATTATATTCAGATTATATATATGAAATTTTATATTAAGATTGACCTTATATAAATATGATTTTATTTATTTGACTATACTTGAATCTTTATTTGACTAAAATCGTATTATGATTTTATTGCCAATGGAGTTTTAAATTTTTTGGTCGCCCCTGTATATTAGTTTTCTATATCAACCCTGGTAGATATATGAAGATAGCCGACGACGACGAAGATCTACGAGCGATGACGACCGAGTATTGTTTGTTTACATGCTACCTCCATTTATCAAATAAATATATAATCTAGTGACAAATCTAGTAATTTTTTTAATTCTTGATATTTTTTTCGCACCAAATTTCCCATAATAAGCTGTCATTTTTCGAATAAGTAAATGGCGCGCGCCCGCTGCTATCTTCTTCTTCTTGCATTTGGATTATAGTGACAGATGTAGTAATTTTTTTTTCGCATTAAAATTCAAATTTACCACCATTACAGCTGCCAAAATTAAACTTTCCCGCAATTTTTTTAAATTACAACTGTCAAATTTTAAATTTACCGCCACAATTCAAATTTCCCGCCCGTCGCATCTTGGATTTCGCGCATGCGCAATTGGGTGAGGAATTGAGGATCTGGAACTCGTGAATGTACACTACTCCAATATTTTTTGGAGTCAGGAACGCCGTCTTTTATTAAGAACAAGATTATTAAATTTATATAATCTCTGTAAGGAATGTTGTAAGAATTAGATGTGGAATAAGGGATGTCTAAAATATAAGTGCAAGTGAGTAAAATAAATATACCAATTTGTTAGTTTTAGAGTTTGTTAGATATAAATAAGAAAATAACTGTCAGAGTTTTAATGGATGCATTAAAAATTCTGTAATACAATTACTTGAAATAATATAAGATGTACATCGCTCCACATTCATTATATGCTTCATCAATTTAATTTTGCATATATTTATTGCATTTACGTAAGTTTTCGAACAATCTACAATTTATTATTTAAAGCTTATTGTTATAGTTGAACTAGTTTTCCTTAATAACACTTATCAATCATTCGTATGGGAATTATTTCAACATAAACTACCTGTTACAGGAATTTTGCATGATATTGTATGAGAAACCCTTCGAAAATTAATAAAGAGATGAAGTTGTACGTTTATCTTACAACCGACAAAATTACAATAACGTAAATTAAAATTTGAAATAATCAAACTGATTCAAATGAATAGATAAATATTTATTTATGTTACTACATTTATGTAAATATATTATTTTATTTTTGTATTACAAATTGCTGATACATACATAGATTTTACTGCGCACATTTTCTGCATTTAGAAAATGCAGTGTTGTAAAGAAATTAAAAACGAAATAACTGAAGAACGATCTAACACAGTGGTTCCCAACCATTATTTGGCTAGGGACCACTAGGACGTTTATGTTCGGTACAGAGACCAAACGGTTTAAAATAAACATTCCGAGAATTTGAAAATAACTTTTAGTTAACATTAAGCTTAAAATAATATTTATATGTATTTTTATAACAGAGTTTTAGTGGAAAATCAATGTGATTTGTGAGCTTGCATCCTTGATCTTACTAGTTGGTCCATTCTGTGACAAATGATGTTGCTCAAACCTGCACGAATATCATCACTTGATTCCAATCGATGTCTGCTCTTGTATTTGATTATAAGCAACGCCGAAAACCCTTGCTCACATAGATAATAATTTGTGGACGAAAGCATAAGATATCGTAAGAACTGTATGATGGTATATTCCTTTTTTACATCTGAACACTTCAAGAGAAAGTGATTCAAACGCATCCTCACAGTGCCTATCATTTATTTTGGAATTCAATCAGCTCCTCCTGCTGGATATTATCTTAAACTTCTTCAACAGCAATACGAACAGGATTGCGAATCAGCTTTAAGATATCTTTGGATCCGGTCTGGTTATAGCCCAGAGAGCAATGCTGGAATTTATGGACCAGCATTTGTAAATTTATGAACCAGCATTTTACCAGCATAATTGTAAATAACATCTGATGTCTTGTATCTAATGTCAACAACTTTATGTCACAAACGCAGAATAATTGTTTTCGCCAACTTTACTTACCAATAATTGAAGTTTGCAAATAAAGGAACTAAGTTTGTTTTCAAACATAAAAATGTTAGCTGCTACACCTGCTAAGTTTATGTTTCCAGAATCTTGCAACTGAAAGTTTAGTTTATCCAAATATGTTGAAATATCCACCAGCTGCTCTAGTAAATCTTTAAATTTCGTATTGACTAGAAAGAACTCAACCTCTATTCTCAGTTCAAATAACCATTCCGCCATACTGCCTTTCGATAGTCATCGAATCTCAGTTTTGAAAAGTCGAGTCTCATAATCGGAGTTCATTTCAGTCCAATAACGTATATTTAAGGCACTGGTTTTGATGAAATTGATTACTTTTATGCCCATTTCCATTGTATTAACAAGGGTTTTAGGAAGAGTCGTAGAAGCAGACGCCTGACGATGTATGAGAGAATGAGCTGAAGGATTCTTTTGATTTATTAATGTTTCTAGATCGCAGCGTGATTCTAACAACTTCTAACAGGTATGCAACTTCTCCTGAACTTGTATAATAACATATATAAAACTGGAATGATATATAGAGCTGGAACAGACTGGTTGAAGTCGGCATTTATTACCCAAAAGAGCGAATGCCTTCCATTGTAACGACTATTGCATGATTAGCTTAAAGTCTCACGTGCTGAAGGTGATCTTACGTATTATTGATACCCGCATATATGCTAAGTGTGAAGGACAGGTCAGTGATACACACAGTTCGGATTCAGGAATGGTTTAGGCACTAGAGCGATCTTTTCTTTAAACATTCTCACACAACGCTTCAAAGGCCTGAATGTCGACGTGTATGCGTGTTTTATTGATTATCGACAGGCATTTGATTATGTATCACATCAAAACTAGGTCAGACCCTTATATGCATCGGTGTCGATGCAGGAGACCTACGTATTACAACATAATTATACTGGAATCAAACGGCAGCAGTCAGAGTTGAAGAAAGCACATCTGAGGAAGTGATGATAAGAAAACGAGTCAGACAAGGATGTGTCTTGTCATCGCTCCTCTTCAACATATATTCCGAGGTCGTGTTTAGGGAAGTACTTGAAGAAATAGGAGATGGTATTAAATTCAATGGCAAGTTAATTAATAAGATTCGGTTCGCGGACGAGACGGTCATATTGGCAAGTAGCTTACCAATCCTACAGAAAATCACGGATCGCATTGTTGATTATAGTGCGTAATTCGGTTTGTATATGAATGTCGAAAAAACTAAAGTGGTCGTTTTCTCTAAAACATGGAAAAGAGCTATCGCACGAATCAATAATATTATTATAGAGGAATTCTTCCTTAAAATATCTTGGTATCCTTGTTAAGGAAGAGGTCGACCCCAAAAAAGAAATTCTATCATGGATAGAACAAGCTAGGAGTACATTCATAGCGATGAAGCATCTCTTCACGAATAAAGACCTGAATCTGCAAATTCTCATACGTATGCTGCGATGTTATATATATATATATATATATATATATATATATTTCCCGTCCTTCTGTTTGAGGTAGACAGTTGGACGCTTAGTCCATTATTGCATAATAATCGGATAAAGGCATTAGAAATGTACCTGTATCCGCAAATGCTAAACATATCATGGGTAGAAAGGAAAAATAATGAAGAAATACTCAGGAGGATGGGAAAGAACAAAGAACTGTTAAGAACCATACAGACGCGGAAGCTTCAATACCTCGGACATATCATGAGTGCCGAGCGCTACGAAATTCTCCGATAGGGAGAAGACAGAACTCCTGGTTAAAGGAGTTAAGATGTTGGTAAAAGAGATCTATTGGTAAAACAGAACGTCAATGGAAATTTTTCGGGCAGCGGTGTCACAGGTCATGATAGCAGGTTTGATCGCCAACCTCCGTCAGGGAGACATCGTAAGAAGAAGAAGAATGAGCATGAATTTTTAGAAACATTTTGACACTACTTTGATACCCTGAATATATACATGAAAATCATAAACGAGAGTTTTGGAGCTTTTAAGGTAATGACTTTATTGTTGTGGGTTTTGCGTCTCGAAGAATTTGTTGAAAATTCTTAGTAGTTCCTGGCGTCATCATTTTTATAAGCATGTAAAAGTTCATTTTTTTTTTATGCATGTGAAGTGTTTTACTAAAATGAGCCTATCAGGTCATTTCTTAGCACCTTAAAATCCTGTAGCTGACTGATACTAATTCTATTTGCTTTTCTCTAATGCTTTGTTGGGGTTGTTTTATCTAGTCTTGAACTATGACTAGCGCAATCAATAACAATTATGCAATTCTCAGAAATTTAGACTTTAAGTATACTACAACTGTTTATTAAACCTTCTTCGGTTTATATAGGGGTTATTATTAATCTACATCATTTTTCAATTGACAGATTTAAACCAGAATATCTACAATAATAGTTTGATGAGCAAGCACTCTTAATAGTTGTATATACTCACACCTTTAGTAAACCATGATTTTTAATTAATTATATTTCAATGATGAATGTAAATAGTATTTACTTCTAGCAGTAAAACCAAATTTTAAATGAACAGGTGCCCTATTTCGAAAATATTGATGATTACGAGGTGTTTTTTAAGAAGCAATAAAAAAATCAGGCAGGGTCGGCACGTGTTTCTTGCATAGTGTTAGCTGTCGTCAGCTCCTTCTTAGACAGAAAATATCACTACAACGAATTATGAGTCCGACGTTATGCCATTGCTCTATGTCTCTGTCTTAAACTATTTTTTTTAATTCACCGAAGTATAAGTTACAAGTGCTAGAAGTAAATACTACTTACATTCTTCATTGAAATATCGTGTTAGTATGTTACTCTAATACTGGAGACGAACTGTAGGTGTTGTACTCAATGAATTATACAATTAATAAATTGATATACAACGTTTAATGTATGCAACTTTGCATACACCTGTAACTTATAAATAGAATTTTAAAAATTAGTTTAAAACAGAGGCACAGCGCAATGATAATTCGCCGGACTCATTATTCGGAATAGTGATATCTTGCGCCTATAATGAGATGAGAGGGTGCTGGTCACAGCTGCCACTATGCCAGAAATACGTGTCTACCCTGCCTCAATTTTTAGATTGATTCTTAAAAAACCTCCTAATCATCAATGTTTTCGAAATAGTGCACCTATCTATTTTGTTATATCTCAAGCAAATAATAAATATTTCTTACCTCTGTGTGTTTGAGGTTGTTCTAACAACAATCCATTTGACTTAGAAATTTTTACTCAGGTATATGAGGAAAATCAATGCTTTGCAATTAAGTTAATATTTTTTGTAGTATGATTATCTTATCATTAAAATATGTAACAGGAATCAACTTAATTTTTTATGATATTATATTTTCTCTTGTTTTACTATTTTTTCTTCTAGAATTGTAAAGGACAGGACATGCTTTACCAATTCGTGTCATGTTAAAATACGTGGAAACTAATTAGGCACGCGAGGTGGTTTTATTTCTCTCTGAAAATAAGCATCTTTATTCATATTTCCTTTGTCCCTTTAAGAACGAATGGCTTAGTCCTTAAATCTTTTTAAATAATAATTACTTGTGGACTATTCTTGCGATTAGTTAATAACATGAGTAATACTTATTAAATAAATATGTGCAACTAATGAGATAAAATGCGTCAGGAATAATTCATTTGTTAATTTTATTGTCTTTCTTTATTTGCCTTGAAGATAATTGCTGTAGATGTAGATTAATACTTATATACATGGTGTTTCTAAAGTCCCACACCATAGGGATTTACACTATATGTTCAATATGGATTCCATCTAAGTCGAAACATAATTGAAAACGGTCTCCCGTGTTTCGCAGAATGTTGGTTACCAAGTCAGGCGTTCCTGACCGGCACACAGCTGTGATGCGCTCCCGTAGATGGTTTCTGTCCCTGATCTTGACTGTGTACACTTTGAATTTTACCCCACACAGCACTATAACCCCACACAGCACTATACATGGGGTTTAAATCTGGAGATAGTGGAACCCATTCCACTTGTCCCCTACGACCGATCTACCGGAGACAGTTTTCATCTAGCCAATTACGAACTTGTGTACCATAGTGTGGGAGTGTATCATCCTGCAAAAATAAATTGTAGGTTACCAGAACCAAGCAAATCCAAAATCCAAGGTAGTAATACAACTCCTAACATTGCCAAGTAAAGTTCACTGTTAATCGTTCCGCCAAAGAAGTTGTGGCTTATGATCCGGCCTTTACACAGGCCACACCAAAGGCGATATGCTCCTTACCAATGAGAATTACTGTCGGACCAAAAAGTTATGTCGATCCACCTCACCACGTATATAAAAGTTTGCTTCGTCCGAAAGTATAACTGTAGACACGTTTCCAACTGGCGATCTGGATCGTCTTCAGATATGTGCTGTAGCATGAAACTTGTGATTTCGCAATATATTCCATAGTCTGGTTTGAAGAACACCCACTTCCAAACTTGTTTAGTGGTTTGATTTTTTAGTCTTGCTGATACCTTAGCCTCTTCTGAAGTGACCGGACGTCAAGATCATTTACCATCGTCCGCACCACCTGTAGTCTTAAACTTTGCTAGCAGTTTACCAACTGTTGATTGCGAAATTGGCTTTCGTTCAGGATGGCTCATATTAAATTCATCTGCAGCTTGTCCTTGGGAAAAATCTTTTCATTCACAGAGGAGGATAATCTCTACACACTCCTTCGTGGTCAATCTGTTTCAGCCCTACAACATGACAAGAGAACATAGCAAACTTAGTTAAACCCTATGTTGCGGGAAATTTGGGACACCTATACATTGCAATTTCTTTATATTTTAGAAAAAGTTGTTGGGGAATTAGACATTTGATTATATCATAACCTATTACCACCACCTGTATTCTTGAAATTTGCTAGCAGTCTGCTAACTGTTGAGTGAGGCACTGGCTCATCTGCAATTAAATTAAACTGCAACTTGTCTTTGTGAAAATCCTTCTCTTCCACAAGGGCGGATAATCTGTACCCGCTCCTCAGTGGTCAATCTCGTTTAGGCGGAATGTTACTAACATTGATTTGCTTTACGCCAGTCAATGGGAACACCGTTGGGTCTGCTTTTATATCCGTCTATTCTTCGCTATTGGGGTCTGCTGCTGCTCCGCCAGCCTGGTCTGAATCAATAGGTGAATCAGTAACTGGAATATTTTCAATTGGATCATTATGTTCTAAATCACTCAGAGCTGGAACTACTTGTTTCCTTATCAGAATCAAACTTAGGATCTTTTTAATCGTCAATGATTGATAGAAATCACTTTCCTCTGAGTCATTCAAAGACGCTTCTAATTCAGCCGGGGTCAGCGGTTTTTCATATCAAAAAGCCTTTTTCGTTTACGGAGACCACTAAAACAAACAAAATAAAATTAGTACATAACAAAATAACAAAATTAGTAAAACTCTATGTTGCGCGACTTTTGGGAGACTTAAACTTTTTACTATTTCATAATCTATTAATACATAGTTAGTAGGACCATTTATGGTATACGACCATTTTATGGCTAAGCGTGCTCATATGTGCCATCAATATTTAAAAACCAGGTTATAAAAATTATTTAGGTTTCTTAAATTATGCTGCCATTAATATAAGAAAATAATAGTAATTGGTGAATTGAAGGAATTTCATATATTTTCATTAATTTAAGATTAACTCTGGATTTCATAATGGTAGTAACTTTTAAATAATTGTATAACAAATGGTTTACATTTGGTGTTTTATAGCTGCATATTATTTCATAAAATAATGCTTCCTGGTGCGTAACATACACATTACTTGCATTATATGTTTATTACTTATAGCTAGCTGTACGTTCATAATTATCGATGAAATTTAGAGTGCGTATTATTTATTACTAATTTATTTAGATTTTGTTAGTTTAATGAGAAAACTATGTCATATATATTAAATCTTATACAACTTAATAAGAAGAATAATATTTTTTAATATTTGCAATTAAGCAATTAATATTTGTCATTTTTGTAGACAAATATTAATTGCTTTTTTTATACTTTAGACATGTGCTTTCATGTACTTTAGACATGTTCCTGAGATCGACTGGAGTTGACGCACAAGACATGTGCATTATTAGCGAACTATAGTGGCACCAAATAGCAACAGTCAAAGTTGAAGGGTCGGCATCAGAAGAGATAAATATAAAACGAGGCGTACGACAAGGATGTGTGTTGTCTCCCCTTCTATTCAACCTCTATTCTGAGA
>WYDF02085849.1:0-11021 GCA_009867245.2 Adranes taylori | reverse complement strand
ACGAAACAAAATAAATATAAATATATATATATATATATATATATATATATATATGTGTGTGTGTGTGTGTGTGTGGATATTGATTCTTAAAATTTTTTTCATAACACTTCTATGCTAAAAATATTTTTGCCAAATAAATTTTTTTTTATTTCCAAAATGTTTTTGACAGAGAAATGATTATAATTTGTTATATAATGTAGATTCAAATTTTAAATCTCCTATTCAAAATGTTCATAACTTTCATAGTTGAACTCAAAACCTTAGCAATACTATTTTTGATAAAAAAGAAAGTGAATTGTTAAACAAATGTCCGAAGTTTTGTCCCATTTTTTAACATTAAATTAAAAGATTTTAAAGAGATTGCTGTTGATATTGAATTCATCCTTGAGAGTAATCCAAGCATCAATCAAAATTTTCTGTGTGCACATTTTGCAAGGATATTAAATTATGAATATAATAGAAATAAGTTGAATAATTTTTCATTTAACATTCAAAAAGAAATTACGTTAAGAAAACAAAAAATGAATTATAAATTAATTTTTAAAAAAGCAAATAAAGGAAATTGTCTTTTAAATATTAAAAAAGAAATATATGAAAACTGTAAAATGTTTTGCTGAAAATAATTTTCATATCATTGGTAATAATTTAGTTAATAAATATGAATCTAAATTAAAAATCGATTATAGATTTACATTCTAATATTGATTTATATAATAAACAATTTTGTTAAATATGAATCCAATTATTCCTAAAATGCACAGTTTGCCAAAAATTCATAAACAAGGTGATTTTCCTGTCAAAACTGTTGAAAGTGTTGTTCATGCTAAATATTATTCAAACACGTACATAAACAACTTGAGTAATTCATTACCATATCTATTAAAAAAGTTTGATATTAATATTGGTTTTAAAATATTAATAAAATTTCCTCTTTAAAAAATAATACAGATAAACTGGTTCCGCTCGAACTGTCAGGTGTTTATTCATTGAAATGTGGTTCTTGCAAGAAATTTTATATAGTCATGACAAACAGAAGATTTAAAGTAGGATTTAAGGAACATCTGAATGAGATTAGGTTGAATCGTCCTGAAAATCAGATTTTGCTGACCATATATTAAGTTCAAATCACGATTTCCCTCTAAAAGATGACGCTAAAATTTTATAACTTGGTCATACTAAATACTTCAATAATTTAAATACAGGTAAACTCTTTAAACAAACGGATTTTCAGAACAGTTGAATCATGGTTAACTGTTAGATCTTTTATTACATGGCCCGTTTATGTCTATTTTATCACACAGTAAAGTAGACATAAACGCACATGTTATGTGTCTAATTTTAATAGTTTCGTTCTTGCCATTTAAAACGTTTAATAAAAAGTTTGGTTGGTTAGATAAAATTTTATAATTTAGTAAAGCAACCATTACATGCTTCATCGATGAAGCCACGTGTGAAATTTATAGGCGAAAGAGTTAAAATAATGGCCAAAAATTGTATTATAAGATTAAATTTTTCATTATTTCATAATTTTAATAACATTTGAATTGTAACTTGGTTTACCAATTCATGTTAAGGTAAGGATTGTGATATTTAAACCATCTTTTAATGGTTTCAAATCATTTAAATTCTTTGTCTTGTCAGATAATAAATCTACCAAAAAATTTTTTATTACGAAAAAATTTCTTTTTCCTGTTTAAATCGATAATTTTTGGTGGTTTGTAACATTATCAATAAACGATTTTATTACCTGATATCTTACTCTAATTGTAGGTCGCATATTTTATTCGTTAAATAATTGTTAAATGAGAAAACAATTTGCAACACTATGAAGACAAATCATTAGAATATCATACTTTCAAACGATGAATCTAAATTCAAATGATTTTAATTCCATGAATTGTATGACGTCCTTCCAAAGCACAATGCAACACTAAATACACCATGTCAATCATTAAATGTAGTAGCGGAAACGCAATGGTGTGGGATACCTTTTTCTGGCATGATGTAGGTAAAATTATTAAAATAATTTACCTTTCATTTGGCCTGCCCAAAGTCCTGACTTGAATTCCATCGAAAACTCGTGGAATGATGTGGAGAAATGGTAAGAATAAAAAATGTATCCAATAAAAACAACTTTGGTATTTTATGGATGGAATGCAGAATTGTCAAAAACTAATCAAAGGCTGACCGAAACGACTTAAAGCTGTGATCAAAAATAAGGCAACTCTACTAAAATTGAATGTAAATAAATTCTAATGTATGCTTTCACTTGTAATGTTTTAATACTTTTAAAAATAAAGAACTTTTTCGAGCATTGATTTGATAAAACTTACAATTTAGTTTTAGTAATAAAATTTAATTAGGAGATATACATACATTATTTCATTTATGGACATTAGCTACTAATGCCATTCATATTTTTGTGACAAGGACTTTGTTTATGGAATTTTATACATACAGAGTGAACCATCATTACCTCGAAAGGCTCGTTAGTATAAAAGTATTCAATAAAATTACATATGAAACTTGGTAGCTTATTACAAAAATATCTATAGAAATACACAGGCTGTTCCATATTTGCCTGTATCGTATTTCTTTTTGTAATGAGATGTTCCTGATGATGTAACTAAAGCTTCAAGTAGTCGTAAAAAACATTTAAAAACTTACTACACAAAATAAAAAGAAAAGCTATAAAAGTTGAAGATAGAAGCATAGCAACAATAGGAGGAAACACTGTCAACAGCCAAAAATTATAAAGCCTTGGATAATCAATCAATTGGTCGAAGATGTCCGAACGAGAAAAATGCATATAAACAAAAATAAAATTAACAATGTTTCCCGTGAAAAAGCATTAATTAAATGAAAACAAAAGAAAACTTGAAGAGTAAATAGAATATCATACTTTCAAACGATAAATCTAACTAACTACCCATTTTTTAAAACCATTTGTAATTAAATTGTGATGTTTACTTCCTTGTTGGTATTACGTACCTATTAAATTAAATCAATGGTTATATACTTCATAATAAAATAACACTATAAATATTATTTACTCTTCATCTAATTAGTATGCTTCGTATCTGCACTTACTAGAGAAAATCGCGTGTAAAAGCTTGATGACTTGATTGTTAAGCTTGATTTATAAGTATCCCCAGAAATTTTAACCTGTTATTGTACAAGGTAATCTGCAGGATTCTTTTAACAAGCGAGAAAATGAGCTTCGTATTCGTGAGTTATCATTATCCTCCTCGAAATGTGCATTCATGATTTTTACTAACGAAAGATCCATATACCAGAAAGAAAATTTTCATGAAAACATCCGCATTCAAAAACTCAACAAGTATAAATACTTGGGCTTATGCTTCGATTCTAAACTCTCATTCTCAACTCTAATGAAACACCAGTGTGTGATATAAGAATAAACAGGGGGACAGATCCCAAGATATTGTAACATAACATGTTACTTCAAATAAATTAAATGAATAAATTGCGTCACCACGTTATTTGGAAAAACCAGTCAATAAAATAAAACGTAAATACAATTGAAATGTATGATCGCGCTTACGTTTCATGCGATGATAACAGCAGAGAGCTGTGTATGATTGTTGCTCACAGCTTGCTGACTCATACCCACATTAGCAGTGGCTAATGCGTGCTACAGGGAACGCGTGTAAGCGTTCACCGTCCGTCCATGGATAGGAAATGCTGTGGTGGAAATAGCTCCCACTAATGATAGATATGTATTGGCTTGTCGTTGTTCGTTGAACTACTGTTGTTGCACTCTAATAAATGAAGACCGTATCAGGTAGTAAATAATGAGTGGTTGGCTAAGCACTGACCCATATACGGAATTAAAGTTACGTCTATAAATATCGAGATTTTGAATAGAATATTTCAGTTCATATTATGAACTCGAAGCACCAGCAGCAGTCAAGAGTCGATAACCAGCCAAGCTGAGACGTAAGTAGAGCAACAGCCAGCGACAACCGCCGGATAAGTAAGCGTTTTTATATATCGTTACACTGTTCTATAGCATGTAGTTTAAATAGCTTTGTTTCTCCTTGTACGCAGAGGTCTTGAGTCTTAGCAGGTAACCTTCAGTTAATAGCAAAAATCGGTTTATCTAGTAACTGTTAGAGCTAACTTAAAGTAATAGTTAAAGTAACTGACACTGGAAAGTGACGGTTAAGTTATAGTTAAAGTAACTGACACTGGAAAGTGACGGTTAAGTTATAGTTAACTTAAAAATGATTTTCATAATAATTATTATCTTTAAAAATTCTATAATATGGATTCCAAACGTTCCATCAACGTAAACCTCAGTTTCCTACAAAGACAAAGTCTTTTAAATTTACCAACTAAATACAAACAACTCATTGAGAATAAAAGAACTGACGCAGTAACGTACAAATTAAAGAAGGAGATTTGGAAACTAAAAAAGAATGAAAAAGCTTGCTGTAACAAAGTTATTTCCTCTCTGTTCCTCGACATGTAAAGAAATGATGGTGCTAAAGCTGCTATTGCATTTGAGAGTTCAAACACGATTTTCAAAGCACTGGCCTTGCCAACAAAATGCTACTTATCAAAGTGATTAATGCGTTCCCAAACATTGTATTCTCTGCGTTCCCAACCAAGGAAATCAATTATGTATTCATATTCATCGCTTAACACAATTTTATCCAAATAAACATTCATTAGGTAGTCTTTGATAACAGCGATTAAAAATATTACACATATTCTCGCTAATTGTACGAAACGTGCAGTAATCAGCTATTACTGTCACTCATAATATAAACCAATCAAAACTGAATAAGTTTGATGAAGTACAGCCAACCTTAGAAAAAAAATGAAAACAGCAATTAGTAAACCTTTATTCAAATATCTTACGATAAACGCAATTACTCCCTTAACCTATAGTTATCGCAAACCTATGGTTACTTAATTTACCGGAGATTGATAAACCGGCCCTTAGTGATCTTAACACCCTTCTACTCCGAGGTGTTCTTAATATTCCTGACATCATCATTGTCAGACTCATTGTGCTAATATAACCCCCTTCCAGCATAGTTGTTGTTTTATTATCATATCACCGCGCTTAGCGATTCGCGTTGTTTGCCGTAGGTACATAGGAGTAGGGATTTACGCTTAGTAGCAGTGTCCGATATAATAATTGATGGGTTTCGGCTCGCACGTCGTTGTGGCTATGTGGCTGGCTACTTAATGGTACTGTGTGAATACGACATAGAAGAGAATTCTGTGTTATGGCTTAATGTATGCTATCACACGGGGTAGAGACAGACCGACGGCTTAGGGTTTATAAATAGCCCTGAAACTGTGAAAATAATTTAGTTCCTATTTTGTGAACTCGAAGGCAAGTCAGCCAGGAGTAGCAGCCAGCGACAGCAACCAGCCAACCAGAAGCAGCGGGCAGAGCGGCAGCCAGCGACAATCGCTGTATAAACAGTCCGTTTGGTAAGCGATTCTATGTACTGCTGCATGCACTGCTTTCGTACTTGCACGTATTTTTAATAGTTTTGATTCTGCTTCTACATCATCTGCAAACCTATTCCCTATACCACTACAGTGTATAATTCGCTAATCGGGGTTGGTTTTAATCACTTGGCAACAGCAACACCGACGATCGGCGAGGTGTTATGTGTCATAATACTTCCTCTCCGCACTACCCACTAGAGTGCATAATTCAAATCTACGCCCATTGGGGTTGGTTTTAGTCACTCTGCAACAGTAAAATCAACGATCAACGAAGTATTACGCGCCTATAGTAGATTCCTAGTATTCCTACCATTTCCATCATCCATATGATCTTATTAAGGAAAACCCCCACTTCCCTGTTGTATTACAAATCGCATGTATATACTTCCTGCATTATTGCTAATTTTGTTATTATGTTATCACCGTACGTTTTCACCGCTTATGTTTTATTTAAAATATAATCGCTAATGTTCATTTGCTAACCGCCATGAATGCGATTTCGATTTGATTTGATTCGATTTGATTCTTGTGACATTTAGTTTTTATATTTGTATATCTTTCTTTGTTTGTACACCAATAGACTTAAGAATTATATTTCCGGAAGAATCATATTCTAGAGTAATAGATTAATTTGTGTCACTTGTGACATCGCTTCACTCTTCATTAGCAGCATTGCGAGCGAGTGTCTGTCATACTTCAAAGTATAGAAAATAATAGTATTAATAGCAAGTCTCATAAAATATTTTTAGAAATTAGCTAATTTTGGTGTCGAAAAATAACGGTTATTTTATCAAACATTGTTGGATTCCAAGTCACAGAGGTATCTGAAGAAACGGGAAAGCTAATAATTTGGAGAAAAATTGGTCCTGAGGAACTTACTAGGAAACTTGATTGTTAACAAATTTAGAGACACTATATGCTAAAAATGGCAAATTTCCTGGAAAAGTCCAGCCCAGATATATTTTTTTATGTTTTAATGTATGCCCTTTTTAATGTATGACTTTGGATCAAATATTTTTTAGTGCACCTTGCTGCGGAATTAAGCTGTTAAGGTCATTTTTACATAAAAGCAAAATTCCTGCTCCATTCTCTATTAATCAAATATTAAGTCCACCAAAGCCAAGGATATGTGAATACTTACTCTCATTTCTTAACAAATTGTAAATAGAAATTGTAAGCAATAAAAAAACTAAAAAATCAACTAAATAACCCTACTTAGCTTAAACACATAACGGTTAATTATGCGACGCAGTTATCTGATAAAACTTTCTGTCATTGGCGACAAATTTTTCTACGTCATGGGCGATCTTGTTATAGCCTTCGCATTCTATTGCTATCAAGTAAATCTAACAATCGAGTTCGTGATTAGTCTGACGTGGTCCCGATGTATAACTTCATTTAAAGAAATAACAATTGCCTTTGTTTAATGTCTCCTGCCTATCCTATTGGAGTGTGTTGTACTACCAACATAATTAATTTTAGTCAAGTAAACAAAAGTAAACCAACAAGAAAGGAGCGTAGAATGGGTTCTTCTATTTGAGCCTGATCTTCTTGCGTCTTTGAAGTTCGCGTCGGTTATAGGCCACGGTTATACCATGGCTTAAACAAAAGAAGAAGATACAATCAGTGTCCAATAATGCTTAAGTGTAGTGCGGGCTGCATTTAAATATTAATAATTCCTAAGACAAATTTTCATTTCAAGCAAACAGCCGGATAGTGGCCTAGACAGCACAATCGTGGCCTTTGAAAATAATCCGACACTGAAGCTCTTAATAAAGAAGATGTTGATGCTCTCTTATAATAATGGGTGAAATGGACTAGCTGCTTTTTTAAGACATTTGTTATAATTAAATTGTGACGTTATCTTCCTTGTTGGTATTAAGAATCTATTAAATTAAAAGAAAACTTACCTAACGTATCAAAAGAATCAGGTACAAAAGCGCCAGAGATTTTCAAAGCTTCATTTTTCGCGGTTGCTGTTTCTTTATTCGAATTAGCACAACTTCCGGCATGACCGAATTGCACTTCAGACGTGAACATACCGGCACATGTACCGATACACCATGCGACTAAAGGTTTAGTAATTTGCCGATTTCGGATTGCCTCGCAGACTTCATATTCTTCTACACCGCCTACTTCACCCAAAAGAATAATCATTTTCACGTTTTCATCCTTTTGATATCTAAAATTTTAACACATTCAAATTTACAATAAAAATGATTTATCAATAGCTGTTATTAAATTGCTTAAATAGACAATACTAATTGATGCTGTATATTTATTTGAATGTACTGTTGCCATTAACTCGAAAAATATATATGCTACTTTCTCGTGAAAAAGAAACGGACACAATCAAATTTTCAATGATAAGATGTTTGAATGTCAACAACTTTAAATACTTGAAATCTACACTCACCGAGGATAATAATAGTATGACTAAAGTTAGGGGGAGAATTGCATAAGGAAATCGATGCTTCATATAGCTCACCGAAAGAAGGGAGGAAATAATGCAAACATGGGAGCATAAAATTCTTTCGAAAATTTAAGGCGAAGTCCAGGAAAATGGAACCGGGTGAATACAATATAACAAAAGTTATACAGTTTGTATGAGGAACCTCACTTATTAGAAGAAGACTCTGATGGGCTCAAGACTCAAGGAGCACGCTAAGTATTCCGTCGAAATTCTAAAGAATGAAGATGAAATGGTCGTTTACGTAACAGATAGCTGGATGAAGATAATGTATTAACTAGTTTTATGAGACAGAGGAAGGCACAGTAGACATGTCAATAAGCAGCGGCATACAGCAAAGATCGATTCTTGGGCCCACACTCTAGAACTTAATGTACAACAAGCTGCTACAGCTTAAAATGCCTACAGGAGTCACGAGAGTGAGATTTGCTGGTAACACTGCTCTGCAAATTACTGCCACGACAGAAGAATAAGGCGATAACTAGAGGATAATATAGCCTGGAATTGGTTATGCATAAAGCGAAAGCAATTCCACTTATAGACAGACTACCCACAAACAAGATTGTAATTCTGACGCTCGAAAGAAGCTACTTTATGATGTCGTAGTCAATTATGGTGCATGCAGCTCTTCTACGGGCCAAAGAGGCAATCAAAAAGAAAATCGTTGTAACGTTATTAGAAAGAGCACAACGAAATTGGATGCTGGCTATGGAAAGATCGACACTTACAAAAGAAGGAAACAACAAAAAGAGCTGACAACAAAAAAGAACTAAGCTCAAAAGCGATAGCTGAGTGGCAGCGAAGATGGAATGCGTCTACAATGGGTCGATAGACTCACAAAATAATCCCCAACATTAAGCCATGGATAGAACCTCCACATGGCAAATTAAATTACTATATAACGCAAATGTTAACTGGATGTTTCACAAAATATCTGCATAGCATTCATAAGAGAGTGCACAATGCGAGGCATGTGGAAATGTTGAAGATGGCACTGAACACACACTGCGCTACTGCCGAACATTAGCAAAATAGCGTGAAAAATGGAAAATACAGTAGGAAAAATAGAAAACCCTTCAAATTTAGGAAAAATTATGATACAGGACAAAGATTCCTTGAATGCTGTGAAGTAGTACATCATACAGGAGATGAAAGACAAGGATATGCAAAATAGACAGAGATAGTATGCTCGCAACAAACCCCCGAAAAGAAGTTGCATATATGACATTACTAAACCAAATTTAAACAATCATTAGACTGGACGCCCATTTTTGGGAAGAGTCCCTCATGCACTTGATGCACGTAAGCTCGTATGAGGACTACCTAAATGTATTCCTAAACCTCGATAAAAAAGTTCTGCAGTGCTAAGACTAAAAATAAAGATAAAACAAAATATAGAATGTCAAAATCGATAAGTTAAAACTTATATTACCTGATAATGTGATCCATAAATGTAGTTCCAGGATATCTATCACCACCAATCGCTACTCCTTCACATACTCCATCAGTTGCTTTCGATATGATATTGTTCAATTCATTTGACATCCCTCCCGATCTCGACACATAAGCTACACTTCCTGGTCGATACAATTTGGAATGTAATATATTATCCATCATACCTAAAAAAAATTTTAGATAATGTCAGATCTCAACTAGAGATAGTTATAAACTAACCTCCAGTATTGCCGATTTTAAAACATCCCGGCTTAACACCACCCACCGTAGCTGGGCCAATGATAGAAACACCTTTCTCATTGGCTAATTTGATCATTTTCCGGGTGAAATTTTCGGGAATACCTTCCGCTATAATCGCTATCGTACGTATCTGCGGAAAATCCATTGTTTCTATCGTGCTCTGATAAGCTGAACGCAATGAAGCGAAATTGATGAGAACATCGGCGTCTTGATGTTTTGTCATTGCGTCATGCATTTTCTTATACACTAAAAGAAATAGATAAAAAAAATTACATTTTTTGTAGATGAGCAAAGGTATAAAATTATAAGGGAATATATGGATGTGGATGAGGTATCGATAGAGAAGAAAAAGAGGGTAAGAGAGATCTTGAGGAAGGTTAGGGATAGGGCGAGGAGAAAAGAAGAGGAGGAGGTGAGTAATATAAGAAGTGAGAGGGAACTATGGAGTTATTTAAGAAGGAGAGGTGTGATGGAGGGAGGGGGCAAAAAGAAGGAAGTACGATAGGTTTAAGAGAATGGGAGATGAAGTGTAGAGGGGAATACGATGAAGTAGCAGAGATGGAAGAAGGCTTGGTGAGTGGGCAAATGGAGGATTCGGAAATAGGATGTGTGGAAGAGCATGAGATTGGGGAGATAAGCATCGAGGAGGTTAGAAGCGAGATGGCACATTCACGGAAAGGAGGGGGCGCAGACCCGAATGGAATACCGGTTGAGGTGTGGAGATGTATGAATGAAGAGGGATTGAAACAGTTGGTGAGAGGGATGAATAAAATCTTGAAAGGGGAGGAGATAGTACCGGATGAATGGAAGAAGGGGGAAATTCTACCAGTGTATAAAAGAGGAAATAGACATAATACTATTCACACACACACACATCCATTATCTTCAACTTCATTCCCACTGACTCCCCAAATCTTCTATCCCATATCATTCTCATTCTCTCCATTACTCCCCTTGCCTTCTTCTACAGCATATCTTCGACATACTATATCATCCGTGTATGTCAGAGACCATATCTTCCCGCTCCCAATTTTCATCCCACCGGCCTGTGCTCTCTCTAATACCTCCTCCAAATCTAATAAATATATGTTAAAAAGACATGCGCTCAGTGGACGTCCCTGCCTAACCCCCATCCAAACCATACATCAGGTCTCAAACCATACATCAGACACCCTACCATTCACTCTCGCTCTTACTTTCGTTCCTTCAACAAACCCTTTATTACCCTAATCAGTGTTTTACTAATCTCTACCTTCTCCATTCTTTCCCATCAGCCGTCCCCCTCACTCTAACGAAACCGTTCTGCGTGTGCGATAAAATACTCTCTCTCGTTACCTGTTCTTCGTGGGTTTCAAATAGGTTA
>WYDF02085838.1:0-11022 GCA_009867245.2 Adranes taylori | reverse complement strand
TCTCATGTCATTTGTCCAAATATGTAATTGTTTTCATGCAGAAATCATAATTTTTGTTCAATGTTAGTAATTGTTATCCAGTTGATGTCCAGATAATCATTGATGTTCCAGTAACCACGGAAATTCTAATGAATGATGATACCATAAAAAAAGAAAGAAAACAAACCGCAACCGAAAACAGAAAAAGATATAAGAATCGACACATTTATGAAAAACCATGATTTGGTAAAAAAGAAATCATAATTCGGATGAAGGATGTTACTTACCTTTCCCCAAATGTCTATTCCTATGGAATTAGAGAGTCCCATGTACTTTTTTCACCAATACTTGTCTGAAGATCTGTTTCAATTTATGACTGAAAATACTAAATTATATGCGGTACAGCAACAAAGTAAATTTAAACACACAACCGTCGACGAAATGAAAATTTTTGGGGAATACACATAGCAATGCGTAATTGTCACTACCCAAGAATAAAATGTTACTGGCATTCAGAATTGATCATACCTATAATTTCAAACTCCATGCCACTAAACCGTTTTTTCAAATTGCGAAAGAAATACTCAATTTGTAAAGGTCCAAGAAAAGACGGATAACAATGATAGGCTATAGAAGATTCGGCCATTATATCAGGCAATTAGAAAATGATGCCTTTAGAAACCAACCTCTGCCTTTAAACATAGGTCATTAAACGATCTGTCTTTAAGCGACATATGCCATGTTCAAAGAAGTGATTCCCTTCAAAGGGAGTCTCAACGTCAAACAATACATCAAAAATAAGGCCATTAAATGTGGTATAAAACTTCTAGCCCTGTGTGGAGAAAGTGGATTATTATACGATTTTGTAATTTACCAAGGTGCAAGGACTGAACTCTTTCCCGAGCACATAGAAGTTTTTGGTACTTCTGGTGCAATTATGAGAACATTAGCAGACTGGAATTGGGGACCTCAATGTTCGTTTATATTATGACAACTTCTTCAGTAATTACAACGTGTTACAATATTTACGAAATGTACCCCTCGAATTGACAGATTGCAGAATCCACCGTTTTCATCTCATGAAATTATGAAAAGGAAGGGACGTGGTTCTTTTGAAGAAATTCTTAGTAAAGATGGCACAATTATGACATAGTGGTATGACAACAAAAGTGTGAAATTTGCTTCCAATTATTAAAGGCGTAGGAGTACCAGATACATGCAAACGTTAGGATAAATCAAACAAGGAATATAAAGTGGCTCCACGACCAGAAATTGTAAGAAATTATAACAATGGCATGGGAGGTGTGGATAAATTGGATGTTCTGATCACACTGTATCGCACTGTATCTTCTTGGTTGTAGAGCACATATGTTGCAGAAGGTCTTATAAATGTGAATAAATTGCAGACGAAGGAAATCCTGCCACACCCACTCCGTCAACTTCAAGACAGTGTGCTGAAGTAAGACCGATTTCAGAAGTTCGTTTTGGCCAAATTGGGCATTTTCCAAATTTTGATGCAAAAAAATTTGCTTCTGGATGCAAAAATCCAGGGTGTCAAGGACAATCTAGAGTGTTTTGTATTAAATACAATGTACACTTGTGTATAAATAAAGAAAAAAACCGCTTTTTTAACTACCATCAGAAATAAATTAAATATATAACTCATATTTCTTTAAGTCACAATGTATTCAATTGAATACATGCTATAACTCAAAAACCAGATATAAAAGAATGTTGTGAATAATACCAAAAATTTGTAATAAAATCATTCTCGTATTGTGCCTAAAATTAGATTTTCCTATCACTTAAAAAAAAATGCGTGAACGAAATGGTGAACAGATTTAAAAAAGTCCAGACAGGAACTTTTGGAATACTAGAAAATTCTGTTCTTACTGGCAGAACACATTTTTGTTTTGTTTTACGTATTAAGTGGAGAAACCTTCAAAAGGTGAAGGATGCCCGATGCATCCGACAGTGTGGGATTTTTTCCCACTAAAACTCTACGCCCTGTTGGGATTGTATATTGTTGGGAGATTGGAGAGTTTGTTTGAAGGAGGCATTGATCATCCTCTTCAGCCTGGAACTGGCAATTAATCGAATGCGTTTAAAATTATGGTAAGCTGATAGCTTGCTGGGAAGATATTCGGTATAGCATTCGCTTTACAGCCAAGGCTATCTGCAATACCTTGGCCATAGCATGGTCAACTGATGAGGGAGTTTGGTTTAGTGGGGTGAGCTGATTTGCTGGTGGTCTTTTATATTTATGTCCTTGCTTGGCTGCACGAGTCGGTGTTAGTTGACCTGAAATAGAAATTAAGTTTGTTGTGGAAGAGTGATTGTTTTTTTTTTATATTTTTATTGTTTTTTATTTATTTTTTGTCTTTTTGTTTTTTTACAATAGAGGCGTAGGGATCATCTTACGGACAGTGGGATTAATTCAAGGATATCTTAGAGATCCTCAGGAGGTTCCTGCATGGTTTGGGATGTGGGAAGGGTCTGCGAGGCAGTTTGCTTCGGTGGTGTCTGGCTTTCCAATCAGAACGAAGATTTTGGTACGCTATTCTGCGTCACGTCGAGTCGGATATTTAGACTGTAGGGATTTTAGACAATCTGTGATAGACTCAGCAGAGCAGTGTTCATATAGTAGGGCACTTAGAAATTGGGAGTGTAACTTGTGTATTTTCTGAAGTATTCTTCGTTCACAGGTAGTAAGTTGGTGTGTTTGCACGTTAGAAAGAGTAAAATATAGAACAGCTCTATAGTCTATCAGTGGCCTAATATAAGTTTTGTAAGTGTGATGTAGAGTTTTTGCATAACAGCCTCTAAAACGTCCTCTGAGTGTGGAAATCAGGTTCACGCGTTTGCGTACCCTGGAAAGGGTGTAGTTTAGGTCGTAATTCCAGTTAAATGTTCACAGAAGGTGCCCTACGTTTTTATCGCAGATGATGTGTTTGCACTTCCATTCACAACCATTTATTAAAACCGTACCGACGTACACACGAGAAAAACACACCTACAACACACCTAAACGAATATTTAATTATAGGCTCTCAAGAGCGCGCAGAGTTGTTGAAAATACATCCGGCATAGTTTCTGTTGTATTCAGAGTCCTTCGAGAGCCATTACTACTAAGCCAAGATAAAAAAACACGTCTTGTTTTAAGTTGTATATACCTCCACAATTTTTTAAGAAAAAGTAAAACGTCTCGAAATATGTATACACCACCTGGTACTTTTGATGATCATATTAGTTCGCAGTTACAAACAAAATCTCTAATCTCTTTAGAAAGAGTGACTAGAAAGTCTTCTGTCCATCATGAACAAATTAGGAAAGAATTTATGGAGTATTTTACAACATCTGGTCGGGTCCCGTGGTAGAAATATAAATAAGTAATATACTCGAATAATTGTCAAATATGTATACAAAAATAAATCTGATTATCACTATTTTTAGTAGTTACCGTGACTTGTTTACCTCATTAGTATTTTGGGTCTCCCTTGGTTCAAACTTATCTATTAAAAGCATTATACTGTTAAAAGCATACCATGTAGAATGATAAATTTCGCCAGTCCCACTGCCAGACTTTTTTGAAGTGCCTTCCTTTTGTCTTTCTCATCTAAATAATGCGAGAAGCGAATTAATCTTTTTCTTTACTTCAATTATATCACAATTCATCTCAGTAGATATTTTATTCCATGGATCCGTTTTTTATTTATTATTTTACATAATTTTGACTTCGGATCTCATAAACATGTTTCCATGCTGGTTAAACTGATAATCTACACCACTAAATAACAAGCGTACAATTAACTAACTTGAAAACAAAAATCGGTTTGGCAAATAAATGTCAGCTATTCGTAGTGAATTCGCTCGGTTTTTACACTACATTGTCAACATTGAACATACACGAACACAAACGAGTTCGTTCGTTCTCGTTTGGTTCTCCATGTAAATTATGTTAGTACGCGTTCGTGGCCCCGTCCAAGCCAGTGTTCTGTTTGCCTTTCGGTTCGTTGTTTACAATGTAGCATAACTGTTTATGATGTAGCAAATAAAATTTGTTTTTATTAAATGCCACCCCATCTTTCATATACTGCAAGAATTCGTTTCATATATTTCGCATAAAACAAAAGTTGAACTCTATAGGTTTGACTGTCACCTTAAAACTCGTCTATTAAATTCTATGAGTACAATTGTTGATTAGTGTAAATTATATAAAACTAGCTTAAGCTATAAATCATCTACCCGATCCCTATATTTGCCTACGATTCCTATAATTCCCGATCCCTATATTTGCTTATGGCGCGTACAGCTTCGCTGTCGGCTTTCTCGCGACTTTACTCCCTATTGGATAACTTCTAACTGTCTGGCTTCACCACCAAGCTGACTTCACTTCCACGCTGGCTTCAACTTTTGAATTCCCCTACCCGTACATTCTCCAACACATGAATCCCTTGATTTCAATATTTGCTTACGGCACAGGCAACTCCGCTGTCCGCTTTGCCGATTTTTGTGAAATTTCTATCAGCCTTGAACTTTTGAATTTGTCTACGCACAAGTTCGCCAACCCATAAATCCTCTGGTCCTGAGTCAGTTGAAAAATTTGTTCATATTGGTTAAATTGAGGGCCCATAGTCTTACATACGTTCTTCCTTTTCATTTTTTCCACTTTCATAGGAACTGGGATCCTTTTTCAAGGCGAAATTACTCCGACATTTAATCGTGCGTTTTCGTAAACTAGCTCCACAAAATCCAAGCATCTGATAATAAATCAAAAACTATATGGGATATCATAAATAAAGAAACAGGGCGGAAAAATTCTACAGCATTACAAAATACACCAACCTCTGATGAATTCTTTCATTATGTTTTGAACCGATCAGTCTGAGTCAAATGGTTCTCTGACAGGTATCCAAAATATCAGCGGAAAATTACTCTTACTATAGCCAACAACAGAACATGGGATCCATGGGATAATAGACAACATGAAAACCAACAGTTCAACGGATATATATATATATATATATATATATACTATATCCCCAAGAATTATTAAGAAAAGCTGGAAAATTATAGTACCACATCTAACACAAGTGTTAAACGAATGTTTAACACAAGTGTGAAACGAATGTGTAACACAAGGTATTTCCACCGATCAAATGAAAATTGCAAAGGTGCATCTAATACTCCAGAAAGGTTGACAAACTACCATCCCAAATAAGTTCTGCCAACTATCTCGAAAATATTTTAAAGTGTAATTCATATATGAATTTTCATGAACTTTTTTACAAAAAGCTAGGCTATAACTGTCAAGAGCTAGGCTATAACTGTCAACACCGCAGTACTATTGACGCAATCAACGATTTGCTTTTGGATACCTGTCAGAGGACCTAATTGTACATAATGCCATAGAAAAATATGTGCACTGCCAATCGGTCATGTGTGATCTCACCAAAGCTTATGACACAACGTTACGTAGCATTTTAGTAAATAAATTTGAAAGGTATGGCTTTCGAGGAATACCTCTTCAATTAATATCTCTATTAATAATAAAATCTTATTTTATTAACCGATATCAAACAATCGACATCTACGTTCAATCCGACTCACCAATCTATATGAATGACTTGCCAAACCACGTAAAATCTAAACTTATTCTTACGCAGATTATATCAGACTAGTAGTGCAAAATGAGATTTGCAACTACAGACTCAACTTACGGAAGACCTATAACAAATGAAATTGTGTTTCAGAGAGAATGAAGTTGAATATGAGAAAAACTTAGGAAAGTATATATCTGATGGACCGAAAACAGACAATTCAATCGCCAGTTAAATTCATTGGTGTAACCACTGACTCACGACTGACATATTGGGATCACTGTAGTGAGCTGTATCAAAAACCAACAAGGATAACCTTCGCACCAAATGAACTTCTCAGGTCACCGGAATACCAGTCGCTGTAAGGACGTATCATGCTTTAGCCGAGTCGAATTTGCTATATGCAATTGAAGCATGGGGACACTCACCGCATATAAAAGAAGTTTTTGTGAATCAAAAGAGAAAGCGCTCAGAAGAATTGATGGCACATCCTACAGAGAGTCACGTAGAACACTTTTTAGGAAGAAAATATTCTAACACTAACTTGAATATATGCCCTGATAAGCGTTTGTAGGGTTCATCAGCAAAAGAGAAATTTCATACATCAAGAGGACCTACATAGTTGTGATACCAGGAGAAGAGAACACATTCAAATACCAGAGACCGGGTTGAATATTTCCGAATTTCTACGGAATGGCATAAAACTGTATAGTGAAGGGAATTGAAGGAGCTGCATGGAGAGGGCTTTCAGAGCAAGTTAAAGAGGCCTGATTGGAACAATCGATATAGGGTTGAAGATGTCCGAATCCAAAATGTAAAATGAATGTGTAAATTATAAAATTTAGCGTATAATTAAGTGAAAAAATCAGAATATATAGTACTCGGATGGAAGGAGTATTATATAATTGACTTCCCAAATATACATAAGCGTTTAGAAGTGATTTAACTTTATGTGCAAGTTTATTTGGCGCTTTCTTACCATCAGTTTCTAAAATAAATATTTGAAATAAGAGGATCAATGTTAAAGGTGGTCACACGTAAGCGTTTACCGCGTACTGCAAGCGTTTGAAACCCACTACTACGCGGATTGACATTGTATGGGTTTTCAAAGAAATTATAAAATTTACGTCGCATAGGTTTTTTTAAACACACTACAAACGTGAAAGAAACGTATACAAACTTGAAAAAAGTGACGCACCAGTTATGGCTGTAACTGGACCATTGTAAAATTAGTAAGCAGAAATCTGCCTTTGATGCGTTGTTATCATCCAAGAAAATGACTTACTTTTTAAGAATCTCGAGTTATGGCCAATCTGAAAAGTTGATGGCAATTCAAGAAGGAACGTTTGCCTTTCACACAATTAAACATAATCACAGCTACTGAAGCGCCGATTGTGCTGTAAAATTGACCAAAAAGTTTTATCAAAAAGAAATCAAATTGTACCCAATTCTGATACGATATTTTGATATCGAAGAGGGAGTCAAAGTTCAATTATTGAATATAGAGTCAGTTACAAGTAAAACTGCCGTGCATTTGTCCGAAGATATTTTTAAATGTGTTAATGATAAAAAAAATTGTTCAGACAACTATATTGGCTACTTCTGCAGGCAACACGAATTTAAATTGTGGTGGATTGAAGCCACGTTGAACAAATAATGTTCATAAACTATTAATTCAAAAATTATAATGAAACATTATTGGAGACAGCCGCAGCGCACACATTTATTCTAACGCAATTATTTATTCCAACGCACATTTATTCTAACGCCTATTTATTTAGTTTTCCAACGGTTCACTGTTAGAGTGGCATCATTGGAAAACTTCTGTAAATAAGTTGGCGTTGAATACCAAAAATGGTTAGGCTTTTTAAAAGTTCGTTGATTAGCTTTACTTCCGGCAATTGAGAGTTTTAAAATTGTATTAGCCATTAAAGTCATACTTTCGAAGCATCGACAAATGCCCAAAAGTCTTATATTCATTTTTCAATAATGAAATGAGCGAGATGTTGTTATTATTTATTCATGGTCAAGCTACAATTTTTCACAATACTGTGAAAAAAATTGAAAAGGACGATATTTCTGCTGCTGAAGTTGCGCTCAGTTTAAGAGGTTTGAAAGATAAAATCCCAACTATTGAAAAATTAGACAACTATTGAAAAATGCTGAAGAATCAAATAATGAAATTAAGAAAAAGTTTATGCAGGAAGTTGCTAGATTCTACTGTAATTGCTTGGAATATGTAGAAAAACGGACTCAACATCTTAAAGTAGATGTATTCGCATGGCCAGTATTTCACAAAAATGTAAAATAGGAACACATTAGTGATACAATTTCTTATTTGAAAAATTTAATTCAATTTGAGGAGGACGAAAAAGAATTATTCAATGAAGTTCATAGAGTCAATTCGCACTGTACAGATAAAAATTTCAGAATGGCATTTGAAAGCAATCAAACCAGATAAACGATGGGTTGAAATTTTTTCTCTTTTTACAACTCGTTATATTCCATTTCTAAATATTTAAAAAATGCCGAAGCAGCTGTTTGTTTGCCAAGTACAAATGTTTCAGTGGACAGACTGTTTTCAATAGCCAATGATATTTGGACTGAAGAAACATCACGATTATCAGTTAATTCATTGTCTTCCATTTTAACAGTCAAATTTAATTTTCGAAATGTAAACTGTACTGAATTTGCCCATATAATTGAAAAAGCTGAAGCAATCCTGAAAATAAAATTCATTCAGCTGAAAAATATTAAATTAAATCACATAAACTATGTATTATGTGTAACATTTGAAATGTTATTTAAATCAATATGTTATGGAACTAAAATAACTAAATTATTTTTGTTTATTTTCCATTTTTACGTAATGTACACCTTTAGGAAAAAATATAAATGGTCACCCTATAGTTAAACTACTTTCATTTTAATAACGAAAATGCATTACAATTAAAGAATATATTCTTTTAATATAAACAAGCCTACTTTCATCAAGATATTTTATTTTGGTGAATGTTATATGCAATAGAAAAGATACACTTTTAAAACAATTAAGACGCTTATAAGACAAATTACAATTAATTTTGTACCTTTTTGCAATATTTGGTTTAAATACTTTTTCAAAATAATATTTAAATAAATACTTCGTCCGAGTGTGGCAAGAAATTATTAAGTTTAATATAGATATTTTCAAATAAGCTGCATATCGATATTTTATTCATAACTGAAGCTCTTAAATATTAGTATATTATAGATTTAAATAAAATTATCAACTGTGTATTATTAGTACAAAGATGTCATATTAATTAATAAAATGCTTTTCTTTAATGTGTAAATCACTAATTATATCTGCGAATCTTAGATAAAATATTAATATAATTTTAGTTTATTTACGAAATGGTTTTAAAACTTTATTCTATTCAATTAGTTCTTCAAGTGGATATTAAAAATAATTTAATATCAAAGAAATTAACAGTGCTTGATAAATAATACTCTAAAATACATGATATTAAAATTTATTAAATTTAATAATACCGTTTCACTATCTGTAACTTTGTAGCATTAAAAATATTCAACATACAAATTAAGTTACTTTTATAAACATTTAATATTCTAAAATATTATATCTAATACTACATCAAGAGTAGAAAATTATATTAGACAACCGGACGCTTTAAAATATAATCATTTATACAAACTGAAATAAGTATTGCAATGAAGTGAAAACAATCGAAGCAAAATTATAGTTTAAGTTCCGAGATTTTTTTTTTACCAAATTGTCTACAATTTATTTTTATGTAGATCGGGAACAAATTGTTCTCGATTGTATAATATTATATCGTCTGTTACTGCAATTAGTGCCTAAAAGAGCACAAAATATTTGTATTAATTATAAATCTATGCATGACAAAATAAAATGAATCATTTACATTTTAATAGTTACTAAACCTATTATTATATTGCAAAAAATACAAAATTAAATTTCATATAAACAATTTCATGGTACTTATGTCAAAAATAGTCTTATTTTTTAAATCATTTCTCCTACATTGAAATATTTTGATAATAGCTGTATTTTCTGTTCAACCCCTCTTGCATTGTCTGGACTTAAATTTCTTGTTCAGACACTCTTCGGCGTTTCTTCTTATAGTCCTGTAAGTATAATAATGGCCTTTCCCTAGTATGTTTCATGAGAAGTCTCCTTTCATTTTGTATTCTTAGATCATCATTGTCCCCAGAACTTTGCACATGTAATTGAAGAATACATATATCGGATCGCATGAAGTTCCCTAAACCAATGAAGTTGTTCTATTTGTTTTTGGTTTATTTGCTCTAAGCGTCAGTTTTGGTAATTACATCATCCTTTTTAACTGATTCGTAAGACCAGGATTTTTATAATTTATAATTCATAAATATCAAGCAGTAATAAATATACCTGGTATTGCTATTTCAATGCAATATAGTGATTTATATCTTGTAAGTGATAAAAAAACAATTTCTCTAACTTAAAATAATATCGACTACAAACCAGTATAACATTTTCCGATCAACGAGAAGCATCTACCACTTACATTTGTTCATCCTTTTTAAATTTTAATCCTTGAAAATTGTTTGTTTGTATGTATCAGATTATATTCCTCGGTCTGATGAAATCATATCTATGAAATGATATTTCTGCATAACTCGCGTCATCATATTTCATGCACTTCGCTTCATAAGGAAATGGTCATATTGTTGTAATATTAAAATAATCATACAGTAATGGAATATCACAATTTTTTATTTTCGTTCTATGACCGCTTACACTGCTTGGCATTGTAACCGATGTACGAGATATTACGAGGACCTACGAGATATTTCAGTAACCGATCAGCAAGAAGAGTGATAACAATAATAGCATTTTGAAAGATACGATCGTCGACCGTGATAGTTACAGTTGAAGACCTCGGAGGAATATAGTAATAAGCCACATTTCACTCGTTCCGAGTAAACCCCGATAAACATTTTCCATTAAATCCGGAAATCTGGTTGATTAAAATATACCTATAAATATATTTTTTCTTGTTTATACTATCAGACAATTTCATTACACATCTGCCAAAAATTGGACCATTACGGCTTCTCAGTAAGAAAAAAATCGTGACGGATTTCGAAAAATTATGACATTTTCAAAAAAATTGTGGCTTGTTACATTTTTGCAAAATATTATACTTGTTTATTTTTTACCAACGAATGAAATAAATTGTGGATAGAAATATTTATTTATTGAAATCAAAACAGAAATCAGGTACTTAATGTTTTCAATGATAAAAACAAACTACTTAATAATCGGAGTCAGAGTCACCATCGTTATTCTCCATTTCACGATCTTCGTCTTCACCTTCATGGTTCATTTCATTGGCAATAGTTTTGACACCAATAAGTATAGTAGTTGTGATAAACT
>WYDF02085827.1:0-11022 GCA_009867245.2 Adranes taylori | reverse complement strand
TATATATAAAGATATTACTGTTAGCATACCAAAACTTTTAAAATAGGCCTACATACAATGGTCTAAATATTTAGCAAAACTCATTCTTCTTAATATCTGCTTTTGCAAAATGAAAATACGATTTAATTCGGGTGACATTCCCCATAAGACAATACCGTAAACCATGTAAGATGGCGCATAGTAGAACAATAATCAAGAGTGTAGGTCCACCAAGTTGCGTATGTTTAAGACGGCAAAACTTGTTGATTTTACTTTATTACACACTTTATCGGTCTGTAGATTTTCTGTCAGGTGAATTCCTCTATCACTTTACCGCTTGTTGCTCTCGTTGCTCTAACACTTTACCGCCTAAACTAATGAGAAGACAGCTTGTAGAAACCGAAACCGAATTACCATGGGGGTTCCTATATTTGATAAAACCCGATTTACTTGAGTATAGTTGTAAATTCGTTCATTTCTTTAAGAGATGTATTTAGAGATGTAATTGTGTCTTTCAAAACAAGATAACACTATCGTTGTGTCATCAGCGAATTTAAAAACTTTTATTTTTGGATCTGAGAATGTTTCTTCCATGTCATTCACATAAATTAAAAACAATAATGGTACAAGGGTTGAACGCTGTGGCGCACCACTACCGGTTGAACGCAATTCTGATTTGTAAACAAAATTTTGAATGTCTTGATTTTTTTATTTGATTTCCACATCTCGAAATAAGGAGTGAAGAAGTGTCAGTGGTGGCCCACTTATTCCATATGATTCTAACTTATTTTGAAAGTATATAGTGATCTAGAACATCAAATTCATGAGGCAAGTCAAAACACTGTTATCTATAGCTTCAAGAATAGCCTGAAGAGTATCAAAGACAGCATGTACAGATAAGCCTCTATTAAAGCCATATTGCGTATTTATAAAAAGATAAAATTTTGTAAAGTAATCGACTAATCTATTATAAATACTTTTTTCTATTATTTTGGAGAACACAGAGAAGGTTGATACTAGTCTATAATTTTTTGTCTTCTCTGTTCCATTTTTTATACAGGGATAATACACGTGCCTCTTATAAACACGTAGGAAATTGACCTTCAGAAAATATTTCATTTTTAATATTTACTAGAGGTTTAAGTACTAACTCCGATACATCCTTGATTATAAAACAGAGTACTCCATCAGAACCTCATGACTTTTTCCTTGCAACGGTATGTATAATATTAAACTGTCCGCGTATCCCACACATACTGGTAGATGCAAGTAATCCTTACACAGTACCAAAGCAACAAGAAGAATCAACATCACTCCCCGGTGTCGGACTACCACCCACTCCAGGCAAAGAATGGTTGTATCCGATAACTTGTAATGATCATCACCACCGCCTATTCCGCTACTACTTCGACGACAGCGGTTAAAACCCTCCTACATGCACCACTTCCATCTTTAAAAACAACTACATCATAACTTCAACAATTTACCTCACACCATCAACTAAGTATTTCATATCTTCATATCGCTAACTGGCTGGAACAATCTATAATATCTTTGCTAACCATCCATCATTTAACCATTTAATTCTACCGACGTCCGCATCTGACACTGCTGGGTTAAAAGAAAAGTCAAGTCCCAATCAGAAGAACAAATATTAACAAAAATTAAATAATCTCTAATTCGCTACTCTTTACTTACTATTTTACTAATAGAGGATGGTAATGAAATCATCCTAACAGATTTTGAATTATAAAATAAAATCTATACATTGTCAGTCAATTAAAATCGCAAATCAAGCCATACATACTAAGAACAATAAACCTTATCATATTACTCTGTTATTGCGTATATATATATATATATATATATATATATATATGTTTTTTTTTGAGATCCTAGAGAACATTAGTAGTTCTACCAATAGAATCTCATCAATAAAATTCATTCAAAAGAAGTGCAAATTGACAACTTCAACACGATGGTGGGTTGTAACACAAAATCTGTCGTTTCAGGAAAACACGACGCATAAATAAGAAACGAAAAAAGAGACCTCACAATGTTCTCCAACTTATGCATAAAAAGAAATACAATAAGCAGGTTCAACCTAACTAAAAGAAATGTTTTGATAAATATCTGCACAGAAGAAAAATTACAAGTGCGTAATTTAAATGCGACGCATAAAAGCATTGGGTGGTTGTTTCCGAGAAGTTTGGAAAGTTGAGCACAAAAACAAGTGGTGTTTCGATGTTGTTTTTTCTATAGACAAACCGTTTACAGTCACGATCATCATCAGCATCAGCTTTTCGACGGCGGCAAACGACCATAACAAGATTGACAAGATGGATAGAAAAGCAAGCAACAAGAATGCATGACCGACATGAAGGAACCAGCGCGATATATGAATAGCTATACAACAGGATATATGCAGTGCAGCATAGATGCAGCAATAAATGCCAAAAACGCAATAAACTACCCTTAAAATTACCTTGCTGTGGCCGTGACGGTTTTTTTTTTTCGTGAAAGACGCTCTTTGCGCGAGTTGCTTGAAAACAGCTCAAATCAGCGGTATCAAACTTGTGGTACCTGGAACTGAATTCCGTAATTACTTAAGTGCTTTTTTAGAAATATCCTTATCAAATGTAGCATCTTTAAAGTACCTCAAATTTAATATCCTTAAAGTTGCACAGTCCGAATTGTATCGTTCTCCATATTTAGTTCAAATTATTTCACACGCGTTGTGTTTTAAAACTCACAGATTTCAGTATAATTAAATTTGGTGACTTCGATATAGTATCACTGCTGCCAAGAGAATTGCTTCTGAATTTTTAGTTTTGTAATAAATAAAAAAATAAATATACCTTTGTTGGCATAATAATTCTTACATAAAACCATCTTATAACTAAATTTCAATATAACTAAATTTGAAATATTTAAAATATTACAATCTACTCAGCTTAAGTAATCAAAATAACATTAACATAAAATAAACAATAACTCTACTCACTCCAAGGGGAAGTTAAGGCTATATTCCAATCCTCTTCCAACTATTCTATCCTCTTCACAACCTCAGCCCTTCATTCATCCCTACCTTTCACATCTTTACCCACCTCCCCCCTACCTCATTCCTTAACCCACCTCCTTCCTTCCATTTACCTCCCATCTCACATCCTCTTCCTCATTCATCATATTCCCCTCATACCATACCACCCTTTCAACAATTCCTTCCCATACATTTTTACCTGCTTCCATTACTTCTAAAACTTCTTCCACTCCCTCTCCATTTAGCCCTCTAATTTCTCTTTTATCTCCTAATATTTATTTCATTCCTTATTGTTTTCATTATTTGTAACCCCTTTCCGTCCACTCCCAAACTTACTCTCCAGATTTCCCCTAATTCATTTTCTTGATCATACCACTCAATTCCTTCACATACCTTTATCCAATGATTCGATTTCACTTCATTCCTTCCACATATCCTACACATTTTTTACTTATTTCCATTCTCCTCATTCCCACATGTGAACCTTGCTATTATTCTTCATCTTCATTCTTTCCAATCTCCTGCATTACTATCTCGTTCCTGGTATTCCTATCCAAACCAAAAGTTTTTTTCACACACCCAAGTTACACTCTCTCTATCCTCTCTCTTTCTTCCACAGCCCAGACTTCTGCTCCATACATCATTATACTATTCACACACACTTCTATAATTTTCATCCTCATACACACTAACATTCCAAACTTTCTTTCCCATACCATCCTCATTCTCTCTATCACTCCCCTTGTCTTCTTTGTTACCATTTCAATATGTTCCTTACATGTCCCATTTTGATTCAAAATAAAACCTAAATATCTATAATTTTTTACCCTTTAATTGTAAAAATCGTTGTATAGTAAAATTGTTGTACTGTTATCCCAGTCACTGTTGTGAAACGATATAATATGACTGCAGCTAAGACAATTGATTCTGAATTTTTAGTTTCGCATATAGCTTCATAAAACGCTTTACCAGAAAAATGTATCTTGCCAAAATAAGCGTCCATATTTATTTAACCAAACCTCAACGTTTATGAGGATAGATACCACGGTACTTATACTCCCAGATATCTGTAGTACACTTTCAAGATAAACATTGTAGCTTTGATTACCATCGAGAGAAATATCTGGAGGATGGAAGCCACGGTTCCTATACACCCAGATATCTCTAAACAATGGGTAATAAAATTATATTAGCTTACAAAAACCAGTGAAGTTATCTGGTAAGAAAGTATTTAACAGTTCCCATACTCCTAGATATCTCCAAATAGTGAGTAATAACAATTATTTACCTTTAACGTGGAGTTATCTGGAGGATAAGTAATACAGTGCTCATTCTCCAAGATAAATTCTCCCAAAAGGTTAGTCATAAAAATGTTAACGTTGCAAAGCAACAGATTATATATTTTTCATTGCAATGTTTTATATTTTTGCATATTCATATATTTTCATGATAGATTTTTATTTGTACTAGCAAAAATTCCATAAATAAAAAGTACAATCTAAGACCATTTAATAAAAGAATCAACTAAGAAAATACAAAGCAAGTTATTACATATGCCTAATTAGAATTTTATAATAAGCTAGGTGACACACATATCAATTTCACATGTTTAGTATTTCAAAACATTTTTTTGTGAGAATTTACAATTACGTAGTATTAAGTTTGATATATAAGACTAATTAGTTTATCAATTTCTTACTTACACGTTATGCTGGTCGTTTCTTTATTTACGACGCGGTTCTAAAATAAATTACTCTAAGATTACCAATACTGAATTTAACTAAATTCGGTGCAAAAATATAAGAAATAAAGAATTAAAATAAACTGTTATCATCGCGCCAACAAGTGTAACAAAAGCCATTACAAACCTATCACTTGGTTCACCCAGAGTTTCATTAAGATACGATAAGTGGTTTATTCACAATTAAATATAAAACTTGAGGTAACAAATCTCATTTTTTAAATGTATCAACTGCCTCTCCTAAAGACTGAAATGGATGTCCACACAGGTGATAGTTACAAATTTAGTTACTTTTTAATCTAGTTACTTTTTATTCAATTTATTTTGTGATCACCCCTGTATATAATTTTTTTGTACCAATCCTGGTAGAATCTTCTCGCACACACGAAGATAGCCGACGACGAAAATCTACGAGTAACGACAACGACCTCGATGACGATCGAGTGCGGTTTGTTTATATAGTACTATCTCTCTAACCTCAAACGTAATTTTTCAAATAAATATATATATTGCGCTCACGCTGCTATCTTCTTCTTCTTCTTAAATTTTAGACATAGAGACAAATTTAGTTATTTTTTTCGCTCCAAAATTCAAATTTCCCGCCATTTTTTTAATTTTAACTGTCAAAATTAAAATTTTCCACGGCCGCATCTTGAATTTTGCGCATACACAGTATAGGTGAGGGAGTGAAGTCCCAGAATCGGCCAATTCCTAAAAGAAGTCGAACGTAAAGTAGGAAAAGTAAAGAAGTCGTTCGGACTTAAGAATGATGATCCATCAATTCAAAGTTTTCTGGTTCAAAAACACAATTGTTTGTTTTTTGAACCAGCAAACTTCGAATCTAGTTACTTTTGCATGAAAAATTCTTTGGCAAATAATTGTGTACCAACCATAATTAATAGGTGTTCAATCTTTCAGGAAAAAAATTTGAAATAGACGTCGCTATTATCTTTTGGGAAAGTAATTTAGTTGGATTGTCTTCATCTAGTATCCCCAAAAAGCAGATTGACGTTTATTTTTGGGAATATAGAATAAATTAACATTTCGTCGACGCAACTTACAACAATATTATAAAGGTGTTTCATGAACTATCTCTATGGAAACGAACTCAAAGATTTTCGACACCAATTGAAGTGTGACGCTTTTTTATTCTTCAATTAAACGATTCATCGGAAAAATAATTTATACGCACCCAATTCGTTATGCAATTTCTCAATCCAGAACTTTGAAACACACATAAAGATCAACGATTCGTGATTCGCCTATTTGCATTTAGTGATTGTTATCTTTAATGATTCCGTACTAGAGGTGTGCAAAAAACGCCCGCCCGCCCTGGGTTTTTATGTCGTTTAGGGCCTTTATGCCCCTTAGGGCCTTTATGGAGTTTATGGCCTTTAGGGCATTTAAGGCGCTTAATGCCTTTATGTTGTCTAGGGCCTTTAATATGCATAGGACATGAAAAGGTCTTAGATCCTTTAAGACGCTTAGGACTTACGGTAGGCGGGCGGGCTCGGTGTTTTAAGGACCAAGCGCCTAAGGGCTTTTTAATTATAAATGAAAATTTTTAGGGCAAGCTCGGGCGTGCCGAAAAATGCCGATACTAGAATTCGATACTAGAATCATCGCTGAGACTGGTACAACCAATTTGTAATATCATTAAGCGATATAGTCAAATGATACATCTACTAAGTCAACGACACATGGTCCTTAGAATATTGACAGATGTTAAATCCAAATGGAACTTCGATGTTGGATTATATGAACTTCAATGTTTAGCTTTTATTGCTAGCATATAGAAACAGTAATGTGCAAAACTACAAAAACAACTTTAATAAATTTGTTTTATGAGTAATGAACAATTACGTTTTTAATTGAAGTAATATAGAAGACAAAACGCACTCTAGTAAGTTATTAACTCTAAGCTGAGACTACCGTCAAAACGCATCGTAGTTGAGAATCACTGTCGTAAACAAAAAATAGATAAACATCAATAGAATGTGAAGAAACGAATTGTGACTACCTGCTGATTGGTATAACCATTTTTAATAAAAATAAATAAATTTAGAAGCGTACTTCAAACTTATTGAAGAAACTAGTGAATTCTATTTTCATGAGTTATTTACTTCCAGTAAAACTTATTTGCACTTTTCAGATAACATATTCGTACACTATTGTCGTTCTCGGAAACTGAAAGACACAGAAAACTTCCAGTAGAAATAGGAAAAATCGCAGTCTGAACATTTACAAGCATCTCATTTTAAATGAATTTGCTCGTGAGCAGACATACTTTGAAATTATATTTCGTATTCTATTTTAATTCTTGTGCTAATCAATGTTGAAACACTTGCATTAAGGTCTCACTTACTTAAAAAAAATGCAACGAAAAGACATCAATATGATATCTAGTATCTACATCATTTGACTTCAGAAATTTCAATACTTTCTATAATGAATCAGACCAAAAAAGAATGAGAAATTTGCTGTCTACTTTCCTCCGTCACACACAATGAAATTTATAGGCTAACAACTTGTGAGCGTGCGTTCCTTAGGAAAATTCATAAAGTCCATTATACGTTTCCAAGCGCTAATCTATATGAGCATTGCGCGGTCACTCCTATTAGTAACAGATTGAAAACACTCAAATCTAAATATCCACTTAGGCGCTCACAAGAAAACAACCCGATAGCCTACAACACTATGAGGTCAACTTGGGAAGTCTAAAAGCATCGTAAGCTAACTAGAAGATCTTTTCCCCAACCCCCAGCCAGAATTATTCAGTTAATGCAAAATCCTCCCTGAACAAAAACAAAAAACATTAAAAAAATATTTTCATATTTATTTTTATGACCCTAACTGAATAAATTCTACTTCCAGTTAAAGCCCATACAATCTGCCCGGAATCAGAGCAATAATTAGATTAGGGCATATTCGGAGTTAAAAAATTATTATTTGTGGGTGGAGGAATATCCATACATAACTATGCTCTATAATTAGACAATAATTATTAGAGCCCTTGCATGAATGAGACCAAAGGTTTGACCTTAATAAAACAAGTACAGCTCAAGAATGAAGTAAATAAACGCATCAAGGTATTAATTTACAACAAATTATTGATTTACAATACAATAATTTATTATACACATTACCAAAAATTAAATGGGGCTAATTCATTTAGGGGAATAAAAAAGTAATATTTAATTAAGTTTATTTGTATTACATAAATATTAATTTGGATGAAATATAATTTTCCTTCCAAAAGGAAGTAAATAAAATATTGTTCAAGTAACATTTAACTTACAAAAGGAATCTACGAGGTATTAATACAGATCGGGTGGCTGACAACGTAATAAAATAAAGTGCAGTTCTGATTTGTTACACCGAAAAACTTTATTATTAAACAACAAGTAAATATAAAACTCGTGATCACATAAACGATAATTCTTTCTTTGAAATTACTACCTTTCTTTGAAATGGAAAATTAGTTACAATGAAAACAATTATTTACTGAGAATAAAAATCAAAACAATTAAGGGTGTTTCACTTCCTTTAACCAAAATATATAATGAAAATAAATGTTTACTCACATTTGTACTCCAAGCATAATTCTTAAGAGAAAAAAATTGCTACTTTAAAATCTAGACTTCTAACGATTATAAGCGTTACTAATCTACTTAGATTTAAGAAAAGTCTAAACAATAATTGAGCGTTACTTATAATTGAGCGTTCCCACTCTTACTTATTAAACGTCCATTTCTCAAATTATTTTGTCAATGATCTTTGCTAGGACGTAAAAACTGATTACGCGAGAAACTACTTCGGTTTTCTCTTGACCACCAATTCTTCCACTTCCCGGAGAAGTTTTACTCAAAGATGCTACATGATTAAAAATCCTCGAGTCTCCTTCCAGTTGGCACTCTATCTGCAAGGGGGTTTTGGGATTTTTAAACCCCCGCCCCGAAATGTGAAATGTGTTGTAGTTGTCCATATGTTTTCAGTCAATGTTGAAATATGTTTTAAAAACCTTCTTTTGAAATGTTTCTAGAACGTTGTTGAACGTAGAACGATGTTGTATAGTTCACCCTAAAACGATTGTGCTAATTGAATTTAATAGACGACTTAAAAGGTGACAGTCAAAACTAAAAGGTCCAACTTTTATTTTATGCAAGATGTAACAAAACGTAGGACTTTCAATATATGAAAGATGGAGTGGCGATCACGTCCACGATTTTTTTCAATTTATGTGAACTCTTATCTATGTTATTGTTATTGGTATATTGAATGTCGTTCAAATAACTAACGGCTGCTGAGATTCTCGTTTCGATATCCACTTGAAATACGAATATACTTATATTCAATATTTGGAGTTATGTGTATGGGAACTTGATTCCTATCCTCTAGGTTCGCACCTCGCATATCTCCGATAAGTAGTTCCTTACTGTTCCTATCACCCAGCCGCCACGATCTGTTCCAAAATAGCTCTAAAATGGTAACCGTTCCGTGGAGCGGTATTTTGTAAGAGGTATTGCGTTTAACAAGTGTCAAAAAAACCAAAATGGCGCACGACAGGGTATTTCCGGTTGTCATTAAATGGGCGCGAAATTTGAATTTTGAAATTAAAAATTCAAGAAGAAGTTGGCAGCGCGCGCGTGCGGAGCGTGAGCGTCAAATGTACTAGAGGAGGATACAAAACAAAAATGGGGGCATTTAAAAAACTTTTGAATTTAAAATATATTGAAAATATTGAAATGTGATTGGATAAAATTTGACAGCAGTTGTCATTTGAAAATTCAACATGACTCACTACGACAGAGCAGTTCCGGTTTGATATGCTGATGGGGATTTAATGGGCGTGAAATCTGAATTTAAAATAAATATGTAACTAGATCTAAAAATGTAACTAGATTAAAATGAAAAAAGTAACTAGATTTGTAACTAAATTTCTAATTAGATTTAACACTAGATTCTACGAGGGTCGATATAAAAATAATATACAAGGGCGTTTCAAAAAATTATTAGCAGTAAATCAACATGACGTAAATTGACAAAGTATTGAAGTTGACAGCTGTCATTTGAAAATGCAATATGGCTGACGACAGATCATTTCCGTTTTGAATTTAATAGCGCGAAATTTGAATATTTTTTTGGGCTGCTAACGTATTTGAAGCTAAAGGTGAGTCACACTTGCATTTTTAATTTTTAGATTTGAGCTCCTAACGTATTTGAGAACTTAATGTGAGAGCACACTGGTAGTATTATTGGACATAAATGATTACATCCTAATGTTTTAGTGTGGGTTTGCTTAGAGTGTAATCAGTCGTAGTAGTTATCTTCCAGATAGCTCCACAGGTTTGAAAGCCAATTATAACATTTATAAAACTTGTTTAAAGGTTACCTTGACTAGGTTACCTAGAATCTATAAACTAGAGATATAGACACTGTGGCTTCTATCCTCCAGATATCCTGTTAGTACATATTAGTTACTTTTAATTTATTAAAAGTTTGAATTACTTAATTCAAATAATTATTTTGAACATTTTATGCAAAATTGCAGTATAAATCTGTTAAATAAAATTAAATATTTCATCAAGTAATGTCTAGGAGTCTGCACATTTGATGTATCTGCAGTCTCCAGGCATAACCCTGTTGAACGCGTAGTATCCTAAATTGTAATTTGTACTAGATTATTATCTTGTATGATAATATCAGTACCGAAAAAGATTAAGCCTTAGCAGGATCTAATCTTTGGAATAGGAAAATATATTTTTAAGCAGTCATGAATCATGTTAATCGATCAAAATTACGAAATATATTTGTTACTTGTTCAAAAGAACTATAATTTTCTGCACCCACCATTTATATAGCGTGCCAAGGTCACGGAGTAAATATCTTTTTTTTTCACTCTGGCCTAAATGGAATAATAATAGCACCAAACAACCAACCAACTAGAGAGAGGTAAGTAAACGTGATGTGACTGAGTGAAGACTGATTGTTCGTTTTTCGTCAAAGCAGGTATAAAAATCGCGTTGATGTACATCACGGTTTGTACTTTTTGTTTTGTTCTATACATAATGCAAACTACACCGCAGATTCAATTTGTCTAAAATGTATGGGTCTCTATAACATTTATAAATATACTGAGTGATATATTTAATTCAATATATTTTTATTAAATTTAATATATTTTGTAATAGTTGTTTTTAAGCAGGTAATCATCGAAAATTACGAATCATATATGAGAGACTACAAAGGTAGAAAAAATTCC
>WYDF02085816.1:0-11023 GCA_009867245.2 Adranes taylori | reverse complement strand
AATTGTAAATTACCTTGCACTTTCGAGATAACTAACTTCGAGAAAACTATAGAGGGTAAGAGTAGTGTCAAAGAGTATTAATAATAAACATGAAAATAATATTAAAAACATGCGAATTATTTTTTGTTTCTTAGGTAAGGTACTTTTATACATGTTTTATTTAAAAATGTACCTCCATATTTTGTTTTAATTTCTTGCGACCAGTTTCACTTATATATTAAACACCATCATGCTAAAACTACATAAAACAAAATTTAAATAATAATTACATTAAAATAATTAATAGTAACTTACATTTCACTTAAAAGTATAGCATATGAGAAATTAGGATCTAATTGTCTGATATGTTGGAGTATGAGTGCAGAGGATGTGAGTGCGTGGTGAATGACGTTCGTCTTAACCTTAGTTACATGATCTGTACCAGTATTTGTAACACATTCTGAAGAGTATTGTAGTGCAGATTGCGTTTAAGAAGTATTGAATGAGTTATATGTTTGTCTGTTGTTTCAGAGAAAGATATAGTTGGATAGCTGATATCAAACTGATTGCTATAAGTAAGATTATGGCAAACACCCGTTGCCAAATCATTATTCTAACAGACTGTACCAAAATAGTCCGCCAACAATGTTACTATATCATTTCCATTGCTTGCCTTGATTGAATTCCAGTACATATTGGCCGGAATATTACAAGTTCTTTTTTTTTTTGTCTTAAATGAACTGCCAAAACAATTTGGGATTGTGGTTAATGTTATTATTTCGATTTTACAGATATCTGGCGTAGCACTGTCTTGATAAATCTCGACACTGGCTCCTTAGATTAGAAAATTCAATATAGTCTTCATATTTTTTCGTTTCAATATAAGTTTTGTGAATTTTTTTCTTGTCGGTTATAAGGGATATTAGCTGTGGACTAAACCACCTAGGAAAGTTGGACGTAAAAATTCGTTTACGTCAAGATATCGTAAAAGATATTAATAGCTAACTCCATGTTAGTATTATTAACACTAAAAAAATCGGCAAGTTTCTAATTGAAAGAAAACTGATTCAACAAAAGGTTCTTTACTACATTGGCTTTGCATGAGTTCTTTATTTGAAAGCACTAAACTGGACGATGTATTGAAGCAGGTAAAAATATATCATCTACCAGTGAACACCTGAAATCTGAAATGTTTGAGAAAGCTAAGTTTAAAAATGTTCCTCTAACATTAGGTATGTCGCTAATTTGTTTTAAATTAAGATAAGCAAATGATTTGGCGATCATGATAGCGGCTGAAGTTGATGAACATACGACTGAGACACCGAGATCGTCATTAGACCAAGTCGCTTCCGGCAGATTATAGTCACCAACCATGAAAAATTTACATCCTTCTTCATTGAAAATGCTCTCCACAGATTCTTTGTGTTGAAAATACTATGCTTCCGATGATGAAGGTGGTAGATAAACACCACCAATTACCAGCCTTTCATTTTGCTACAATATACTCACGAAAATATGCTCTACTAACATTGATTTGGATTTAATTAGTGATACTTTTAAATACTTTTTAATTGCTACAAACTATCCTCCCCAACGCAGTTTGTTACTGGTTAGACTGCTTCTATCACAATGAAATATTGTATAATTTGCAATTGTAAATTCACTGTCAATAATATCTTCCTGCACTCAACTCTTGGTAATAATTTTTGTTCAAGTACCGCCTATATTCTGATAGTATACTTGTAAATGAGGGACATCTAGTTTACCGTCGGTAGGTTGGATTTTCTAACAACTCTCGGTCTTCCCATCACATATTTAATTACCCAACCACTAGAACCATCCGCTTTTTTACTACTCAACTCCACTACAGTCTCCCTGTACTCCTGCCGTTGTATCATAGTTTGATCCATGGAAATTTTTAACTCGCAAGTCGCAGATTTTATATTTACTCTTCATAACTTTCTTGACTGTTTTGTTACTCTTGCAGGGCTTTTAGAATTATGTTTATGTTTACCAACTCTCTTGACCTCTGTTATTCTGTTGCTGGACATGTCCAATTTATTAAGTAACTCGTAAACAATGTTCTCATCGTGTTTAATTCTATCCGCGAAATTAGAGGAGTTAGACTCAATAGCGTTGAATATTATTATGTAGTTTGCTTTCTCTATTCTTTGATGAACTTCGTTAGAAAAAGTATCGTGGAGAGTTGTTTATTAATTATTAAGTTCAGTTCTTAATAAGTTAAATTCACTCTTCATCTGATTTTTTTCAATCTGTTTCTGAAGCAGAGACCAAATATTGTTGAAACTCTGCTTCAAAGATGTAAACTTTTCTATTATGGCTTTATTAGAGTAATCGTCAATTCTATCTCTATAACTATTAGAATACATAATAATTATAGTACACTCAGCATCATCTTCTGTAGCTCCTGTACACTTACTGCATGACAACAACATATGTTTGTTATTATAAAATTTATTGAATTCTTCTGCTGTAAGTGACGTACATTTTCGATGAAACCAGAGAGAACATTTTGACTTGCACTGTATACAGCGCTGTAACAAGTAATGAGAAAAATTACTCCCAGTAACCAGACTCTGCAAGTAGCTCAACTCTGAGTGTATAACATAGTTTTTCTTAGTTAATGTTTTGAAGAATGTAACCCTAATAAATGTCATTTACCACACAATCCTCTGCGCTTATACTCGAACATATCAGATAATTAGATCTTAATTTCTCATACGCTATACTTTTAAGTTAGTATTAAATATTTGAATGCAATTATTATTTAATTTTTGTTTTATGTCGTTTTACCCTATTGATGCTTTTATTTATGTAAAATCGGTCGGAATAAATTAGAACAAAATAAAGAAGTATATTTTTTAACAAAGAAAATTTTAGAGAACCTTATCCTGGATCAAATGTCTTCGTAATAAATTATTATTGAAATTAGTACATTAGTTCTACATTACATAAGATTTAAAACAAAAATCCAAAACTTACGGTTTTATAACACACCTAGAACAAAATTGAATTTTTAGTATACTTCCTAATATTCTATTGGAAATATAATTTAGAATAAGAAAAAGCATAATAAAATATTCCTTAAAAGAAAAATAAACAACCAAACTGATATTTACGCTCTATCTCTGGATGGTATCGCCCAATGATGATCGAGCATGCTTTTTCTTCTCTCCTCGGCGCTGCGTCGTTCCAATGCTCCAATCGTATCTTCATCTAAATTTGTGGGTGTAACAAGTTCACGTTCGAATGCTTTAGGAAAAGCATCACCCTCATCTCGACGAGGAAATAGAACACCACCTCCTAAATAGAAAAATACTTATGTTGAAATAACAAAAGGAGGTTGAAATAGAATAAAATATATAAAAATCCAGTTTCTCTTTACCCGCTGATGAACAGACGCTCTCAGCATCCTCTTTTGAGCCTCCAGCGACAAGTTCGGGAAATGTTTCATCTTTCACCAAACATAACGAGTCGTCGTTGTGTTCAACATCATGATCCGCATCTACATCACCATCTATAGATGATGCAGTACCCGGTTGTGGCGTGACTTCCGATGATGGAGGTTTTGGTGTAGGCGGATAATAAATTTCAGGTTTTTCAATGTTGCTAAATCTGTATAAAAAATTTACAAAAATTACAAAATAAACTAAAATTAAAATATGTCAAATTAAAAATCAGTTGTAATATGAAATTAAACTTAAACTAATTTAAGAATGTAAATAACATACTTTAAAGTTTGCAATTGGACATCTATCGTATGTCCGACTCGCATATGTGCAATATCATTATATATGGCAGCATTGACAACAAATTCAATTGGCGCTATAACGCCATAAGCCTCCGGTCCATGTTCGATCACCAGTGTATCGGATACGTTCGGATCGAACATAACAGCATTGGGCGTAACCAATAGTACGCCCGAAACCACGCCTTGGCCATCGGTAATATGCTTAACATTGATTTTAAGGAATCGCTTATAGACGGCGGACGTTTCATCCTCCTCCGCAAAGAATGAAGCGCTTTCTTTTGTAGAATTCGCCGAAGAATCGGCCGATAAGGAACCACCAAAACCTGAACCCGATGGCGTACGTACACGTTCCGCATGGCCAGGTTTAGGACTCACCGGTCGTAAATTATCTAATAGTTCTATAATTCATACAAATTTTCATAAAATGTAGTAAATAAAATTACCAAAATCATAATTATACTAATAATTATTTCATCAATTAAACTCCCAGATTAAATCAATATTTTATTCCAAGATCTTTTTTCTATATTTCACCCCAAAAGTAAATATATCCTTTCGTATACTGTAAGATTATGGTAACTTATTGCCAAAACTGCTGTTCACTGTAAAGTAGAAAAACCAAATTTGAATATATGAATCTCTCACGAGATAGGAATCTTAACAGTATGTCCCTCTCAAGATTTGACCAATGTAGAAGCAACATTATAATGATTATCGCAGTGAATGCTGGAGGGGGTTTCATTCTTGCAATTTAAATATTCACAAGAGTCCATTCTAAAGAGTATATGCGCAAATGCGCTTCAGTTGGAACAATAGGAGGGCTAATCCTTCAGGATGACCCACCTCATCGCGCTTTCTCATCCAGCTAAGAATAATCAATTCATTCTTCGCTCGATAATACTAGGAGCAATATATCTATCCTAACTCGATGTTTCAACACACGATGAAAACAAAGGAAGTTCTTAAATTTTGATTGACACTTCAGTAAAAACAAAAGCTGGAAGTAGAAAGGAAACATCGAGTGGGCTCAAAAGAATAACTTTCAAACAAAGGCCTATTAAAGTTAAAAAAGTTCATATTTAGATTTATCTGTAATGGGATACAAAATATGTGGAAGCCAATTGTTAATCATCTTATATGCAAACTAAACAAAACTTTATATATATATATATATATATATAAATTTATTATACTGAAGAATATAATATGTAGGCAATAATATAAGATAAGCGCAAGGGGAAAAAATTAAGACTGGAGCCTGAGCTTGCATATTTTGACTTTTATAAATACAATTGGTATGCAAAAGAAGGCGGAGGGATAGTAAAAATAATGTGTTTAAGATTAATGGAAGGGAAATTGAGTGTGTGAAACCTTTTGGGATATATAATGAGTCGAACGGGATGTGAATGTGAACATGGAAAGATGATAATGAAGAAAGCAGGAATAGCGGCAGAGAGAATAGGGAAAGTGTGGAAAGCTAAATTCGGAGAATCTGTAAAAATGAGGTTGAAATTTCTTGAAGTATGTATGAAGAGTATAATATTGTATGGAGCAGAAGTATGGACAGTACGGGAGAGAGAGGCGATAGAAAGGATGACAATGAAATATATGAAAAGGATTTTGGGAGTAGATAAGTCAACTCCTAGTGAGATTGTGTTGCAGGAAGTGAATATGAACTACACAAAGGGAGTAAAGAAGATGGTAGCTAGGCAAAGGGAGTAAAGAAGATGGTAAAGTATGAAAGGAAGGTGATGGTAAGGCAGATGGAAATAATTGTGAGGAAGCTATATATGAGTGCTATGGAGGATGTGTAAAAGGAAGTCATAAAGAATTAATGGGTGAAAGAAGAAAAAAGTGTATGACAGATGTGGGTGGTCGATGAGAGAATGGTAGGACACAATGATGGATGGTAGGGCATGTAAAGTAGAGGTGAAGATGTAAGAGAGGAGATAGCGAAGAGGAGGAATTAATATTCCCAAAAATAAAAGTATCAATGGTTAGAGCGCATCTTGGCGATGTAATATCATTTATCGATGATTTGGCAGATAGCCAAATGCAATTATATTACACGCATTTTCGCAATTTTAGAGAGTTGATAATTAAGAGACAAACTTCAAAAATCCAAACAAGAATTGATACATTTTTCAAAGTAGTGTTATCGAAGCCAAGAAGTTCAAAAACAAACATTGACGACTCTCCTCAACGGGCTTATAGTGAAATATCATCTGAAGGCGAATAAAGTGCAAATTTAAAGTGTAATTAGAATGTAAACTTTCGTTTATAATATATTTCTATTTGATAGTTACTAAAAAGCTTATTCATTCAGACAATTTATTTTTATATAACGGATAATCGGCGATATCGGACATCTCTTCGCCCGCATTCGTCCGTTATATTGAGATTCCACTGTGTCAGTATTATTATCAATGTGTTATGAATGTTCACATCCAGAGTTTTTCTTAATGATAAATAAAATTTGTCTGATTTTTGGACGAAGTTTAGGATCGCTTTTATTACATCAGTTGACGTTTCGGCTTATTAGTTTATAGCCATCATCAGGACTAGAATCAACGAATTTAAAAAAAATATATATGGTTAATTAATTAAATTAATGTTAAGTACATCATTATTAACAGGACTATATATTAATTAATTAAAAGGTTAATTAATTAATTATAACATTAATTTAATTAATTAACCAATTTTTTTTTATTCTAGTCCTGATGATGGCTTAAAACTAATAAGCGCAAACGTCGACTAATGTAATAAAAGCGATACGAAATATACAGTACACTCTCGTTTTGAAGAAATCTGCTTTTGAAGAACCTCTTAAGAAGTAGAACAAATTTGTTTTGCTTGTATAGCAAAAAAAATATTTCTCTTTCAAGCATGTGAAACATTTTTGTAGAAGCTGATTATGCTAATTTCATTTGAAATACAATTTAATTTGGTTATTTCAATCGTTTTCTTTGATTATTTATATTAACAGACTATAAATCTGTACCATAAATCTGATTCGCTAAAAAAAAATTGGTCGCATGAATAAAACGTAGCAAATGCTTTTACTTCAAATTCATGAAGCGAAAGCTTCGACTCCTTCATTTCTTTTATATCATTTTTATAATCCCATATATCATTACGTAACTCTTGAATAATTTCTCATTTTCTTCTTGTATTGTTTGATTATTATTTTTCAGTTCAAATTTGCCGCTTCGTCTGTTCGTCGCTTCTTTTGATTCGTATTTGGTATTTATTTTAGCGCTAGATTTAAATTTAGTTGCATTTTGTTTTGTTTTAAATTTCACGCTCTTAATTGTGGAAATCGTACTGTCACTGCTGTCACCGTCGCTGACATTTTCACTAACCTTTTTATTTTTACAATTTTCACACCTCTAATTTTCATAGTTTTCCTTGTTTTTAGTTGTGAATAATGTTTTACCTGGTAATTGACAACATGTCTGATGGAACCATTTATTTCATTTTCCACTGCACTGTACACTGAACTGTGTTTTAGTTATTTTTTGTGGGCACACTGGACATACGTGTTTATTCTTGGGCGCCATTTTAAGTATATATGTAACTGTATTAAGAAGAAATTCACTTACTCTTTTAAAATTAAATTTTATTGTTTCTTTTTATGAAAATGAGTCAATCAAAAAAATGAAGTCGTACAACGCATCTCATATTGGAATAAAAAGGAAACATTATCAGCGAATTAGACAAAGGTGTAACTCGTCAAGTTTTAGCAGCAATGATTTTGTGAATCAAGAGTGAAAAAGAAAAAATGTAGAAAACTTATCTAAAGGTGTTTGTGGATGAGGAAAACGTAAATATATGCGCTCATCAGACTTCACAGATGTTGAAAAACATTTAACAGATGGTTTATGATCCAAAGAGAACGTAATGTTCCAATAAATGGTGAATTATTGAAAGCAAAGGCTTTGAAAATTCATTATCAGATTTCTCAAGGTGGTGGACCTTCACAATCATAATTTAATGCTAGTGAATGATGGTTGATCGATTTAAACAACGGTATGGTATTCGCCGTTTGAAAATGTCTGGTGAAATTTTATCTGCTCAGCCTGTGTTAGTGAAGTGCTATTTAAGTGCAATTTCAAGATCGTTTAAAATTGTTAATTTATCTAATGTCATGATATACAACGTAGATGAAACAGGACTTTATTGGAAATTATTGCCAGATAAAAGTTTTGTAGCACATTCTGAAAAAGGTGCTGCTGCTACAAAAGAACGTGTTACTGTTTTAGTTGGTATTAATGCAACTGGTATATGTAAACTAACACTTTTAGTCATTGGTAAATCTTAAAAGCATCGTTCAGTAAAAAATGTTGAACTTCAATGAAGTACACAAATTCAAGAAATGCATGGATGATTTCTTTCATATTCAAGCAATGGATTAATAACACTTTTGTTACAGAAGTGCGCCAGTTTCAACATGAGAATAATCTTGGTCCAAATCCACTGTTATTGATTGACAATGCACCTTCACATGCTACTCAAGAAGAGCTGATAAGTGATGATGGAAAAATTTGTGCTTTGTTTATGCCAACAAATGTGACTCCCATTATTCAGCCTATGAATCAAAACATCATTCGTGCAATGACAATGAAATTGTTGCATGGTGATGCTTTGAAAAAGATTAAGTTAAATGATGTTCTATTTGATTTATCAAGTGCTTAGGAGAACAATTAGTCTGATTTAATTAAAAAATGTTGAAAGCCAATATTAAATTTTGATGAGATTGATATCAATAAACCACCTAGTAGTCAAGTTGAATCAAAAGATATTGAATGTGAAGATGAAGATGATAATCCACTATCAGCACTAAAACTAGTAGAATCTACTTCAGATGTAGTTAATGAAGTGAAACATGAAGTAAATGGTAGCCAAACTCTTTTAAAACAATTTGGTGGATCTAATGTAACAGCTAATCAGATTGATGACTGGAATGTAGATGAAGTTATAGAACTTAATAATAAAGAAGATTCTAACGAACTCAATTCAAGTCAAGAAGAACAATAGGACGATAGTGTTACGCATAATGAAACTGTTAAATGTATTAATTCAACTATTTTATATGCACAACAAAACAATTGGTCTATTGATGAAATTCGTGGTTTGCAGAAATTGCGTGACAAAGCATTTAGAAAAAAGTTGGAAAGTGAAAAAACAAACGAACCACAATGACTGAATTTTTTTTTGTCAAAAAAATAATAATGTCAATTTAGTTATGTTTTATAATTACATAATAAAAAGTCACTTTGTTACATCCTTTGTTAAAGGACGAAAATATACTAAAATCATTTTAGATATTACAAATTGACCTAATATGTATATTTTATCGTATCAAATTTCCATACATTTGAAGAAGTTTTAGATTTAAAGAACTAACCAAAATTTTACCGGTTCTTTAGAACGAGAGTGTACTGTATTACGTTATCCAAAAATCCGGCGAATCTTATTTATCATTAAATATTATGGTATTAGAATGGTAATAAATCAATGTTATTATTATTAGTAATAATTAACTTTCTCATTATAACAGCTAAAATTATACAACAGCCATTTAGACCACCCTCGGTAAAAAAAACATTGAACACCACTTTATTATTAATTATATTAACTGAGCTATACAAAAAACTTTGATTAATCATTTAATTCGCTTAAAGGAAATTTTCTGTGCTAGTATTTTCACAATGTTTTAATCAAATAAGTATGTATGAATGGTCGCACTAAAATTTTATTTCATTTAAACAAATCTCGATTAGATTGTGTTAAAATTAAATTGGAACCATTAGCATGTGACTAAGTTTACCGAATTTATTATTTCATATAATAAATTAGTCTAATCTCAACATATATATGTATATAATATATTTTAACTTACGCTGTATTTGCGTTAGAGCCCAGGCATACATTACTAAAACATTTGTTTCATTATATCTTCAAGTAAACAATTTAATATTATTACCGAACAATTTTAAATTTTAATTAGTTGTTTCGTTCTATACACTAAAACTCTATTCTATTATTAAAACCTAACCTCAAAGCGTTAAAAATATTTGTATAATAAAATAAATGATCTAGTTATATCGTTAAAATGCATAGGCAGATAAAATATAATTGTTATTTGATACATCAAATGTTTAAACTAAATTATAAATATTAGTTTCTAAATAAATTTAGTTTACGTTCTAACGCATTCAATAGAAAACAACCAACCGTTTTTAAAACTGGCAATAAGAATATAAAATTTGCATAAGTTTAATTACTGATACGGCGACGACATTATGAATTTAGAAAATTTTTATAATTTTTATCTCTCATTAAAGACTATTATACAAAAGGTATTCTAGTATGTGAACAAAAAATGTTTATTTATATCTGATGTGTATATGTGTTATTATATTTTATTTTTGTGACTTCATGCCTGGACATAATTACCTAACAAACAAGTACAATATATGCCAAAATAAATAGTTTTGAAATAAAAAATTATACAATTTTTTTAATTTACATAATTTAAATTTATTCTATGTAAATGAATTCCCTGATATAATTTCTTTTCCCTTTATTTGCTGGCTTTCCCTTATACGAAACAAATTTGATGAAATCAAATATAAATAGATCAAAAGCTGAATTCGATAGTTATCATCAAAACAAAAAAGGCAAATGGTCGTGTATGAAATGCTCTTCCCAATACCAAGGAAAACCCAACTCAGATGATGATATTACAATATACAACCCCTCTATAACAAGTCCTAGCAAAAAGTACACTATAAACGACGTTATGGATCGTCTCCTTGAGATGGAACACAACTATGACAACCTCCTACATCGCTTTGAAACACAAATTAAAGAAAATGAAAGGTTGATCATGGAACTTACATCCATCAAAGCCGAGGTTGCCTCAATAAAAACTCTGAGAGTGAATAACGGAGAATCCGAAGAGGATATTATTAATGAAATAGCCAATTGCGAATAGAAGCTTTCCGCGCAGCATAAGACAAAATACTAAGAAGTCAGTTGTATCAGGTTATGCAAGAATAATTTAATGTGCCGTCCAAATTGATTACGCTAATAAGAATGACGCTTGTGGAAACGCAAGCAGCAAAGTAAGGGTGAAAGGCGAGTTGTCAGGGAGCTTTGAAGTTACAAGAAGCTTGAAACAAGGAGACTCACTGTCGACTCTACTTTTCAATCTAACACTTGAAGCGACATTGATTTAGTGACTAGAAGGACAGAATCACTAAA
>WYDF02085805.1:0-11023 GCA_009867245.2 Adranes taylori | reverse complement strand
ATAAATAAGCATTATAAAATAAAAAAATATTATTATTGTTGGTTCAGCTTCTTTATATTGGGGGGAGGGGGCCCATCTGATGAATTTGCCACGGGCCTCGAACGGTATAGTTACGCCACTGGTCCTGACTTAAGTCCCAACGATTTTTTACATTTCCCGCCATCAAGAATGGACTGCGTGGTTAATGATTTCAATCACCTGAAGTCGATGCTTTCCAAATGACCATTTGGAGCATACTCATTGAAGAGTGGAATAAGTGCTTTAATAATTGATTTGAGGGAATGCAAAAGTGCATCGACAATGGTGGAAAGTACTTTGAAAAACAATATAGGACTGAACTTTAAATTATTCCTTTTTATTAAAGCTATATGCAAAATTAAAAAGGCATCCCTCGTATGACAAATTTCATTCACACTGGTTCAATAGGGCTAGAGTTATTCGAGTTGCGCATGCATACGCACACACATATGCGGCCGTGAGAAATAATGATTTCTTTCGTATTTTAGGCCAAGAAATTAATGTTTTTGGAAATTTTCTTTTTGTGGAAAATTGATCTTTATTAGTCCCTCTTTCATTTACGTATGAACACATTGGAGTAATGTGAAAGTACGGGACTTACTAAGGTGAAAGTCTTCAACACATGAATACTATATCGTACTATTTTTTTCTATAATGAATACTATTTTTTCGTTAATATTTTAAATCGTATTAAATTATACAACGACAGATGGCGTTACAATATATGTATCTATAATCTATATGGATCATGATCATAATCTGTAGAATTGTATTATAACTAAAATATGCACTCACGCAATATTTGTATGCTTAGGAAATATTGAAAAAGTAGAAGACCACTAAGAAATATCCTTCTTTATCACGTACATTTCTTGCGTTTTCTTTTCTCTTTCTGTTCTTTGCTTCATGTTGCTCTCCTTTCTACATTCGTTAGCAGATTGAGGTGATTGTATAGCAGTGGTAAACAGCACCTGCCCTTTTTGAATTGATTTTACTCACTCGCCTGACTGACCCACGTAGACATAATTATCATTTTCAATGTGCAATTTTTCTGCTGGTATTTATTTGTTGCATCGTCTTGATTCTTATTATAGGTAATCATAATTTTACTTTGATGTCTGTTTGTATAACAACTTTAAATCTCATTATTTTTATCGAATCTATCCATATCTAAAAATGCAAAATTGAGACAAGCGATAATATTATTGGACGTAAAGTCATTTCATTTGCCATCGGTCTGCGTTTCATACGCAAATATGACATTTGCAAGAAAACCAAGCTAACTGTGTATAAAACTGTAATAGCGCGGAGTCTTGGATTCTGACAAGTAGACATCAGAGTAGGCTACAAGCAGTTGAGGTACATACGGAAAGTGGAGAGGAAGACTAGACGGAACATGCTGAGGAACCATACTATCTGGAACACACTGAATGAAAAAAGAACCTCAGGGTTAGAATAGAACAGATGCAACTTCGATGGTTGGCGAATGCCAGAAACCAGATACACAAGAATGGTCTCGGATATCCTCTATGAAGGCAAGAAACCGAGGAGATGACCGAAACTCAAGTGGGATGATAACCTCAATGTTGCGATGCACAAGATCGGAACAGGCTGGGCCTGGGCGAGGACTCAAACGCAGGACAAAGGCTTGGCGTGCTCTTATCAAAATCTCTACACCATAGAAGGTAGTAGAGAAGAAGTCATTTCTCATTTGCTACATATTAGATATAGTCGTAACTAATACAAGAAAAGAGCAAAGGGTAGAGGGTGAGCAACTTCTGAAACATTTTCTGGAAGAAGTTGCATTTGTCAATTCAAGATGACTTGAATCTGCTCCTGAAATTCGTAGGTGCATTGTTCTGTAAAAAATATATTAAAGCATTGGCGACGAGCTGCTCATGGATACACAAAAACTCCTTAGTCGCAGAAGAAATTCGTTTTGAGATCACTTCACTTTGAGATTCAATTCACTTTTCTAATGGTAAATGGCGACACCGAGTAAAGAATTTTATTGTTTCCTAGTAGGCAAGGAAATGAAAACACAAATAATAGTCCCACGTAACTTTTAAGATTTATTTCAGACAATTTCAACAACTTACTGTTTTTCTGTATATCGATGACCCATCAGAAGAAGCAAACATTATTCTTATTGGTTTTGGTGTACATACCTAAAACAAAAAATAACTAATTGGTCTTGTCGAATTGTAAACACTTGTTTTAATCACTGTTTAAGCATCTGCGGCACTTGGACTAGTGAAGCAATATACCGAAGCACGGATGTTGGTCATTATATTCCGATGATACAGGCTCTGCGAACAACAAGCCCATAACATCATGAGAAATTGGTAAACTTCTTTGACTATTTTGTAGCCCCATCGGGCAGAATGGAAGAGCAGAATGGAAGAATTTGAAGCATTAGTACATAAATATATCCATGTAGGTAAACACATAAATAAATACGCAATAACGGAGCAACATAATAAGATTTATTGTACAAATATTTATATTACATAGATTTGACTCGACATCGCGACTTTAATTGACGGACAATGATAGTGAAGTTAATTATAACTCAAAATTTGTTAGACTGATCCATTTTCTTCCTTTAAAAGTAAAAGAAATAAAAGAGTGACGGATTAAATATGATTTGTAGAATTCTATTGATATATTGTGATAATCGGATTTATTTTGTCTCTAGTCTTGTCACCGGTGTTCCCGATTGGTCGGTGCTTTCTGATCACCTTCTCCTGACGACGGTCTCCTCGTTTTTGCATCGGTCCACGATCAAATGAGAAAATTTGATGATTGGGAATAAATATTAATGCGAGAAGATTCAGTAGAAGAGCGTTGTTTGTTACTTCACCCTTGTTTTATTTTATTTTTCTTGCGTACATTGAATATATTATGATGATTGTATGATAAATACTGAATATTTGAGAAATCGATATGGTCGTAATTAAGAATTAAGAGTTCGAATTAGCGCGATAGTTCTCTTCGATAGTTTTCGCTGCAGCTCCGAAGACCCCAATTCAAAAATTTAGAGCGTCGTTTGTGGCCAGTTGCACATCTGTGTGATCGACGGCTAGAGGGGCGTTGGTTTGAGCAAAAATTTTTGCTAAAATTCTTAGGAAGTGTAAAGCTACTACCAAAGATTAATCATTTTTGAGACGTTGGAAATCTTGTCGGGGCTTCTCCCGCGAAAATTCTGTTTCGCGTTCTGTATGAACGCTTTCCACGCCATTTTAGTTAAACCTATAATGTTTCCCCTCGTACATTAATTTATATGAATTAAAATTTGATTAGTCAATTTATATCATATTAGAGGATTACTTAACCATAATTAATTAATTGAATTAATTTACATGGGATATCTTATCCGATAACAACATCGCAATCGAATCTTTCTGCCAAAGCCACAGTCCAAATCGTAAAGCCACTTCCCAAAAGCAACATTGTATGGACCACATTTGTTAGCACAGACTTCGCCGGCCTCTTAATTAGGAAAATTATTTAATCTACAGTGCGAATTCGATTTTTAATACAAACGAAGACTTTTAATAAAGCCCCTTAATCTTCATATCAAATGTTAAATCCTAATTAATCCAACATTTTCGTCCAAGGCAGAATTATAATAATTAATATGGCAATATCATCTTGAGATTATAATTAATTTAATGACTGAATAATAGGAACTAATTGACACCTGATATAATTTTTTTACTTTATATATGTACACATTTCGTTGTAATCATGTCTCTCTTAATTGTAGGCAGTAAGTAATATAAGTATCCAGCTGGAATATCAAGATTCCATCATTTTTAGTAGAATAACACAACCTTATCGTAATTATTTAAACCATAGGCAGGCGGCAGGTGGTGTCTTGTCCATATTACCAATGGCACACTTGGCATGGCATGTCAGGTCTACCTTTCTCATTGAAACCAATTTTTTCTTCTTCATTTCTTATTTACTGAAGAATCATCGTACAGATGTATGGTACACTACACATAACATATGTATAAAAACTGTACTCCCTTTCTACTTTAAACTGTTCGCATACGAAGCATTATTTTCAGTAGAATATTCCATGTATTGATGTACGTTTTATTTTGATATTTACGGAATTTATTCTTAAGTACTCATAAATTACCTTGAAATAAAATTGTATAATATTGTGGAAATTAAATTAAGCATAGTTTAGGATGGGTTTCAGAAAACATGAGTATATTAATTACATCCCTTAAAATCAATTCTCCATATAAATCAGTATAGCAAATATAATTGAAGCAATGGATCGTTCCATTCATGTTATCACTCAACTTGACGATCCCTGTTCGAATTCAGCCAATAGCGTAATTAAAATAATTTGTATGATAATAACATGTTTTGAAAATAGGTAATAGTAACACGGGTTGCATAATATTAACCACGAACATTTCAAATTTCTATGAAAACTATACAGAAATACAAAACAATTATATAGAAATATTGACTGATATTATCAAAATAAACAATTGTTTACCGGTAAACAGGGTAATATATAGAGAATACAGGTTCATCAAATCTGTAGACTTCAACATATTCGCACTCATATTTTATTATTAAACACATTTATATTTCATTTTTGTTGAATATTCATAATAATCATAATTTCATCCTAATTCAACTTTTAAAATTATTTTCTAATACCAACACGTATAGTACAATTGTTCAGATTGTGCCTATAGTTTCACCTCTTTTGGGCCATCTTCAGGCATAAACCAAATGTGTTGAGTTATAGTTTTTTGTTTTTTGACGACTCTAATATTATTACGTATAATACAATTGTTCAGATTGTGACTATAGTTTCAACTCTTTTGGATTATTTTCAGACATAAAGCAAATGTGTTGGATTGTGGGTTTTGTTTTTCAGGAGTTTTTAATATTAACGTATAGTACAATTGTTCAGATTGTGACTATAGTTTCAACTCTTTTGGGTCATTTTCAGACGTAAAGCAAATGTGCCAAGTTGTGGTTTTTTGAGAAGTTTCTAATACTAACACGTATAGTATAATTGTTCAGATTGTGACTAATTTCAATCCTTTCGGGCCAACTTCAAACGTAAAGCAAATGTGCCGAGCTATGGTTTTTTGTTTTTTGAGTAGTTCTAATACTAACAGGTATAGTACAATTGTTCAGATTGTGACTAGTTTCAATCCTTTCGGGCCAACTTCTGACGTAAAGCAAATGTGTCGAGTTCTGGGGTTTTTTGTTTTTATGGAGTTTCTAATAATACTAACACGTATAGTACACTTGTTCAGGTTCTGACTATAGTTTCAACTCTTTTGGGCCATTTTCAGGCATAAAGTAAATGTGTTGAATTGTGGATTTTTGTTTTTCAGGAGTTTCTAATATTAATACGTATACTACAATTGTTCAGATTGTGACAATACTTTCAACAATTTAGGACATCTTCAGTAATGAGACAAATGTGTTGACAAAAATCAAAACAAGATATGTTAAACTAACAAATATGCCTTGCATTTTTTACTTCATATAAAGTACATCTGTACGAACTAAAAACCAATTGGCACACATTTAAAGCATTGTCAACGAAATCAAAGTACTAACTAAATGCATAATAATGCAAATAGACGTACAATTTATTGTTTATTGTTTACAATTACGTAATATATCACCTTTATACAGCTGTGTAAATGAGTATTATTACTAATAAACGAGATTTCTTACTTAGACGTTACGCTGCGTGTTCCTTTATTTAACACCCGCTGTTCTAAAATAAAGTTACTCCAAATCTGCTATGATCGATCCAATAAGTGGCAAAAAGCTCTTTGGCATGCAATAACATTGCGACAAGCTTCTCTAAATTCAGCTTTTCTCATTGTTTCGATTACTGACAGGTTAGTCAGGTTTTCTTCACTTGGTTAATAAATTGGACTGGGAACGCTTTCGTGTTTGTTTGTCTCGACTTTTCCCTGATTGCAATATTTTCTATCCAATCTCTTTTAGCCACATAACCCAAAAAGAAAATCAGGACTTGTCTTTGCCTATAACTAAGAAATTGTTGGTAAGGTCTCATACTAATCTTTATTAATAATCTAGGTTCTGCACTCACATTCTCGATCTTTCTAAGTAACTTGAACATTTCGCGTTCAGAACTTGCAAACCGAACCGTATCTCGGCATAACTCGTAAACTTCCTAACTTTTACAGAAAAGTGTTCCACACTTTATTTCCGAGAAACAATGGCCCACGAATTCACCCGATGCGACTCCAATGGATATCTCGTATATGTTTGAAGTATGTTAGAGACCCGAAAGATTCCACAACGGCACGTTTATGCAGGTGCAACTCATTCAATCCCAGACACGTAACATGGAAGATATAAAGATGATCTAAATTCATTGATTACATGCTATTCTTAATATTTTGCGTGAATTTGGAATAAAAATTTCAAAAATATATAAATGTTTGACGTTTGAAATCGGTGACTTCCCTCGGACCTTGTAATAAAACATCGACTGTATTCAGCTTGTTTATAGGCCAAACCGTTTAGGCCATATATGCGAAACTATTTAAAAATATCTACACACAATCTAAAGTGACACTACATCACCCAAATTGTTTACAACAGCTTTAGAGGAAATATTACAAACTATTGATAAGGATTCAATATATATCAAGCGATGCCCTAAAAATGTATAGGGATGCACCCAAAAAACCGAACCGTATCAACATCAAATCTTCGTAATAGACTTGATATTTTTTCCTCTTCTATTGCAACTCCTCCAGTTTAATCCTCTATGGCTTTTTGTAACCCATTCTCAGTAAATATTAAAGAGCAAGGGTTATCATACAAGAGTTATTATACAAGAGTTATTATATCATACAAGGGTTATTATATAAGAGGTAGCATAAATAAAGGATCATTATGTTACAGTTATCATGTCACGAATTTTGATAGTAACATTATTAAGAATAGCTACATCGAACGTAGTCTATGAGCCTTAAGAACCAAAGTCAACCTAATGTAATAAATGCAATGGTGCTCTCTTCTCTTTTACGATTTATCTTAAACATGCTACGTCGTTAAAAAAATTAAATAAAAGAAGATAAAGACGGGAGCAGATGGTGGTACCATTCTTATCTCACTCGAATACTGGCTCTACCTTGAATTTTTGTTTAATTGTTTTCAAACTATAGATGGCACGTGAATTTGAATTATCGGTGACTTTTATGCGCTATTATTATTATTATTATTTTTTGAAAGAACGACCCTTATAAATCTTTGATTTTTTTCTTAAGTATGTTTGTATAGTTTCCATTTAGTTACGGATTTTAATTTTAGAAAAATGAATTTCATAACTAATAGTAGAAGTTTACGAGTACTTATAGTAAAATTGTAAAAGTTTACGAGTACTTGTACTCGCCCCGTATAATAAAGTTGGCTAGTAAAGTAACCACTTGCTGAGTCCCAGCGAGTAAAGTTGAATACCCAACTACTTTACTCGTTGCTAGCCGGCTTTTTTACTATTCGGACCTGTAACTCGCTGTGTTTCTTGGCCATCGCACTTCTAGTTGTCATTTTTTTCTGAGCAAAAATGTCATCTGAAATAGTTCGGGCGAAAGTTGTTATTGATGCCATCGTAATTAAAAAATAATTAATGGTGAAAAATATGAAGAGAATGAATGATACCCAGTTTAATGCTTATGGTTAAGCCCTTGATCAAGAAACAAGACACGAACATGAGATGAGCAATACCAAGTGTAACTAAGCTGTAAGTAACACTCTTATCATGCCTATTTCGAATCCCTGAACCTACTATATCTTCGTTTTTACCTGAGGTGCTAACTGCAATTATAAACGTCTTAAGGGGAGTGGGACAGAGCTCCGCCGCTTTACCTGACTTAATCTGGTACATGCAAAGAATCAAGTTAATCTTTTTATTAAAAGACTTACCTCGGCCATCGGGGGAGTTATGCCATCTGTTTCAGGTCAGGGATTATCATCGACGGAGTTTGAGTACAGGTTTAAAAAGGATTTTATAAAGGTAAGTAAAATTAAAATATGGGCTAAGAATTTATTTTCACATGAATAAAAAAAGTTAGTAATTAAGTGTTAATAAGTTGCCCAGTTACTAGGCTAATAAAGATTGCTTGCTTCAAAATGTTTTCGTCCACACGATTTATCATCTCTTTATCTGTTTCTCCCTCAAGAGTGACATTTTAAAATGTGTCATAAAAACTTAAACTTGCAGAAGATGGTTTTGAAGAAGGAATACTATAATTGGTAATACTGTTCTGAATTTGTTCTTGCAATAATATGGCTTGTCGGTATGGTAAACTACGAAGCTCGGCAGTAACGTATTTACCAAAAAGAACATACGGCTTATCTTCAGCCGTAGTTTGCGCAATTTAATCCAACCTTTGAATTGTCTCTTCGACTTCAGCTGAGACGGATCCTTTTGACTTTTTAGTTTGCTTTGGCAGTGGCTGTATTTCTTACCGAACGTTATTAGTTGGATTTTTTATGCCATTTATACCATTACTACCTTCGGCACCTTCGATATAGGAATTTTTTTCTGTAAACTCTTCAGTAGAGTAGGAGGCCCCCATTTTATTTTCGTTTATAGCTACACCAACAATATCATCCTGAAATAAATTGAAACTAGTTAATCAACTTTTTGTATTCCATTTTTTTTGTCGGTGTCCGAGACGCGCAATGAATGGAAAGAGTTTGCAAATAAGTTTTGTAGGCACTGGAATTTTCCAAGATATGGAGGAGCTTTGGACGCGAAACATGTCATGAAACGACCTCTAAATCTGGTTCAGTGTTTTATAATTACAAAAGAACTTACACCTTTATACTGTTCGCGTTGGTTGACACTGATTATCAGTGGGACGAGCAAACGACAGTGTAATATTCAAAGATAACACATTGAACATTGCCATGGAAAACAATTCTCTTGAGATGGGGCAAAATACTGTACTTATCGGAGATGATGAGTTTCATCTAAGAACAAACTTAATGGATCCTTATAGTGCAACTGTGTTGTCAGATTTTGAGAAAATATTTAAAAGGCATTCTTGTGTGGAGATTCAGGTTTTTCAAGACCAATGGAATTAGATCCAGATACCATTGATGAACTTATCTGGGCTGCCTGTGGTCTTCAAAACTAGTTACGCAAGACAACCCAACTGATACATTCCTGGTATTGCAGTTGATAAAGAAAATTATAACACTGTATAGATTATAGACAATACAGGGATAATGTGACAAATTTCCTGTCCGTTCAAAAACGAAGATGTACGAAAGTCGTTTTCTGAACCATAAAAGAAAATCCTTTACCATAGCAGCGGCAGAAAACTGGAATATTTGGAAACATTGACTTTAATGAAATTGATTCTGAAAATTATGTTTTAAATATTAATAACACAAAATAAATGAAAATATTTACTACATTTGATTTGCTGTTACTTGCCGACACAAATTCCCGTAAAAAGTGGGCATAATTGAACCATATAAGCCTGGCCAAATATATGTCATCAGGGGAGGTGCCTTTTTCTTAGTTTTTTCTATTTCCTTAACTTCTTGTCTGGATACGTCCTTTATTGTTTTTATTTTTACCTTGAGCTGATTCATAACAGTGCTTCATAATAACTCCATAACAAGTCCTTTTTCTTCCATAACAAGTCCTTTGTACAGTTATTCGAAAACAGATTCCTTCAATTTTATATTCAGGTAATCCTTATATTTTATGTTCCATATAAGTGGGTACTGTTCGTCAGTTAATAAAAAAACTGATTCATTTTGCGTTACACTTCATTTTTAAATTAAAAAATTTAAAGCACAAAATAACTGAACTTTAACTGACAACTAGCGAGCGAATTTACAAGCTGTGTAGATTACCCCTGTGAGCGCTACTCGCAACAAGCTCACTCACTGGCTAGTTTACAAGCTAGTGAGTAGCTAGTAAACCAGCCCCGTGTAATTGACGCTTTCATATCCTTGCTTCTTCATTTGTCACTTGTCTGCTTGCACCCTAAATCCTTAGTTGGGTCCTGGCGTAGACTACAACACAATATGGTGAATTCCATAGCAATATTAATTACAATACAAAATGTTTCCTTTAAAGTGTTAACAAAAGTAAACAACCTCAGAGGTAAAAGATTCCTTTTAGTATAAATTTACGATGAAGATTGTAGAGATGCAAGAGAGGATAGAAAAGATAAGGGTAAGCCGGTATAAGGATATAGAGGTATAAGGATATAAAGGTGTTAGGATCGAGGCCGGAAGATTTGGAGTCAAATAAGAGTATGAAGGAAAAGAGGATGACTGCAAGGTATAGCTGTGGGAGTATGAAAAGAGGAAATAGATTTTGGATGAGAGAGTGAAATATGTTGTAGGGTATGTGGATGAATGAAGGAAACATCGGAGCACTGGGTAAGTAAATGTGCAATGATTGGATGGATGGAGGACCAAAAGGAGGAAGCAAGAAACTGGAGAATGTGTATGGAGCAGGAAGGAAAAGGCATTAAGATAATGGAAAGGGTAGTGGAGGAATTAAATAGAAGGGAGAAATTAATAAAAAACGTTATTAGAAAGAGAAGGGAAATAGGGAAAAGGGTAAAGGGATAGTAATATGTTATTTCACTTCTTTACCTATGCGGATGGGTATGTATGCATGTATAAGTATATGGTGGATAAATATAGGAAGGATAAAAAAATTTGAATTCATTCGGCTTACCGTACTTTTTAGGGATAAGGTCGGCTTTCTGACTTGAGAGTTTCTTTTATTTTATTTTTTTAATTGTTGAATTCCGCGCTTTAATTTTGTTGCATTTAAGTTATAAATGAATTGTAATTTTCTTTTGTAATTGCTTTGTAAAATATGCCAATAAGAAAGGTTATTATTATTATTATTATTATTTTTTTTTTTGTTTTGCGTAGGAAGTGGAGAATCTTCATAGACAAAGGATGCCCGATGCAACCAATAGTGTGGGAT
>WYDF02085794.1:0-11024 GCA_009867245.2 Adranes taylori | reverse complement strand
GATTATGATCTACATTATTCAAGCGAGACTACAAGCCTTCCTACTACATCAAATTGCTCCGGAACAAGCTGGATTTGTGAAAGGGCGGGGTACTCGACAACAAATTTTAACTTATAGAAAAGGCCCGAGAACACTCGGGTACCGATGTATCTGTGCTTTGTAGATTAACAGAAATCGTTTGATAACGTTCGTTGGTCAAGGCTATGGACGACTTTAGCAAAATTTGGATTACCATGTTATCATATCACTCTCGTAAAAAGCCAGTAAGAGAATTCCCAGGACATCGTTAAAATCGATATCAAATCATCCAAAAAATGTTGCATTAGGAAAGGCTTTCGTCATGGATGCGTACTCTACTCTACAACATCTATAGCGAAGTAGCGCACTTTAGAGCACGGACGGAGGAGTGAAAATTGGTGGAGGGCGCTTTTCAAACCTTCGATTTGTGGATGATACTCTTCTGATAGCTAACATCACTGAAGAAATTTTAATGTCTCTTCAAAATAAATGGCAACAAAACTAAAAACACATGATAGTAGACCAAGATAACGACAATAGGGAACTTTGAAGTTGTCGAAAAATTTGTGTACTTGGACTCCGTGTTCCATAAGTCCGGCTTTACGAATTGGAAATAAGGCGGCGAATTGAAATTACGCTCGGCGATGATAAAATTAACAAAAATCTGGAAGGATCGAAATATAACTAGGAATACGCAGGTAAGCCTTGTAAACGCCCTAGTTACCACGGTTTTTCGTACGCTTCAGAGTACATTTTATACATTTACCGTTCCAACGACATGAAAAGAATACATGCGTTTGAAATGTAGATCTGACGCAGGATGCGGAAAGTTCCCTGGATGGCTAGAAGAACAAATATCTTCATCTTCAATTAGGTCAAACCCGCACAAATACTGTCATCGATGATATATTGACGAATTTTGAAATATTTCGGACACATCTCTCGGTATGAGCATGGAAAAACATGTCATTCTGGGAAAACCGGAAGGGAAAAGAAACAGTGCCGATCCCCAAGTAGGTGGACCGATATTATTTCGACACTAACAGAAACAAGTGTCACTAAAGCAACACGCCAAGCGAACGATCGACAGACCTGGAAATCAATTGTTAAACGAATAATGCAGAGATTAGAAAATTGCCCTATTCAACATCAACATCCACCGTAGTCATTACACGTCGGTCACGAAGTTGGACGAAAAAGAAGATCAATGTAACAAATATTCTCATCTTTTTTAGCATTTCCTAATACCATGACGTTTTGTAGAAAAGTAGCTAATTTTGTTTTTAGGCTTAAAAAGTTTTTAACTTTTGTAATGTTTGAGATATGTTGATAAATAAAAAAAAAAACACAAAATGCGCAGTTTTCTATATCTTATACATTGCCCCAATAATTAATGCACAGGCTTTGCATTACAAAATATAGTTCATTATCACATTTGCCCCCATAGTGTGGGGCAAAATGATGTGTGGGGCATATTTGTGGGGCATACCATAGTGTGGGGCATTTTGGTCTAAAAAAATATCTAATAAAAAAAAGTAAGACGATGATTAAATTTCAAATAAGTATAGTGTGGGGTAATAAACATATTAAAAATGTATAGCAAATTTTTTTAAAATTTAAACTTTTCATTTAGCACCGCAGTACATTTAAAGTAATGAAATCTGTATCACAATTACCCCTTTCACCTTAGTTGTTTCTTGTACTTAGGAACTCAAGATATATTCCTTAGCTTGTAAGCTTGTGTTGATTTTTCACTTGTTTTCTGCTTATTATACGTTATAGGTGAAAACTATCTAATTTAATATAAAAACATTATTTTGCGTTAAGCCGACCTTTTTACCCAAACTAGCTTATTAGAAAGAATTATTTTTTTTATCAAATAAAATTTATGAAAGATTCATAAGTACATTGCTTACAATAATAGTCGTACACATTTACCTTTGACCGAGAATATCGTTGTTTTTTAATTGTACACTGATTATTATTATGAAAGTAATAAGCCAGAACTAGACGATTATCTTAATATTTTGAGTAACCTGTCGATATCTTGTTGAACTTTTATTATCGGTCTCATTATTTTTTTATAACAATACGATAAGAATAACGAAATCTTTAAAAGACGCTGGATGTTACTGGAAAAATTAGTCTTGAAGGTCTGTTTTCTTGGATAACATGGACTGCAAAATCTTTTTCCTGGGTAAGTACTTTTCGAATTATTTTTATTTTCCATTTTGAACTGAATAAAACTGTTGTTTGTTTCGGGGGTTATTGGAAGGTGAAATGGAGAATTAACTTTAATAAAATATAGCTTTGATTATTTCAAACTTTACTATTCTGATTATAAAAATTGTATTATTTATTGCAGTAAATTATATAATTCACAAAATTTTATTATTAGTTTAAAATAGACGTTTATTAAAAAACTTCTTTCACTTATTTGAACTATCTTGAATAATTTCGGAAATAAAATTCTTCTTCTTCTTCAAAAATATTTGTAGGTCTTGACACGGAAATAAAATTAAATAACAAAAGTTTATTTGACAGCGTGTGGATACTTCGATTAAATTCTCATTCTTTAAAATAGTACGAATAATCGAGTTCATTTAATCTTTTGCAATAGTTCATGTAATTTAATTATAAAAATGCATTTCTAAAATATTATATTCACGTAATTTTGACAATTTTTTATTGCTAAAAATCGTTTTAATTTCCAAGATTTTTTCGTTTGCGGATCTGCATTATCTGTATTACGTGGCCTTTTTTATAAGCCAAATATAAACTTCTAATTTTAAATTTTATAAATGGGTTGACAATAAATAAGGGGCTTTATTCTTATATAATTCACAAAATTTAATATTAATTTAAAATAGACGTTTATTTAAAAACGTCTTTAACTGAATTGAATTAGATTACGTGATTGTTTCTGTATTTTATTTTCATTATATTTTTAAAGCATTTTTCATAAAATTTTTATAATTGCGGAAATAAAAAATTAAATAACAAGTTTATTTTACAGAGGTGATAATAGTTGGATTAAATTCTCATTCTTTAAAATAATACGAATAGTCTAGTTCATTTAATCTTTTGCCACAGTAGATGGAATTTAATTATAAAAATGCATTTGTAAATTATTACATTTACGTAATTTAAACATTTTTTATTGCTGAAAATACTTTTAATTTCTAATAACTTTCCTCTTAGATACAAAACATATGCATTAAATGATTTAAAGCATATATAGAAGAAATTTTAATTGTATTACGTGTCTAGATTATTTCATAATTTATATTATTCTTCAATTGAGTTTTAACAGTTCAAAAGCTGTCTCTAAATTAATGACAAAAGTAATTCACAACCAAAAACTATATTTAAATTATAGGCCCAGTTAAGTTGATTACTTAACCTAGGCTATTACTTACCGAAGCTCTTAAACTCTTTTATTGAATTAGTTTATAATTGTAAGTTAGTATTTTAATTAATTTAACATAGAACTTTAACTGTTCAACACTCTTTTGAGTAATATATAGATTATGACAATCTAATCTATATTTTTTTATAGAATAAAAACCAGTTTAGACATTGCTCATTTAATGAGTATGTGTTTTATCTAGCGTATTTACTACATATAAATTATTTAAGATTACACACTGGATTTTCCTAATTTAACTGGGAATGTTATAATTCCTTGACTCTTTTTTAGTTATTAGAGGTTGGCATTACTCTAAGTATCATCCATCCATATATGTTATACCTACTGTATCACACGTTATGTACGTATTAATAACTATTCGATTAAGTAACCTAAAAATTTGCAAGTACTTTCAGTTATTTACATGCTATTTATTCTGATTCATTGAGCGTTTTAACCAGACTGGACAGTATAGCCATGTAAAATGAACTCTTGTCGATTATTGAATTGAATTCGAGAAAATGGTTGCATGAGTTTGGGATAATAATATTTATATTAAATTTTGCTGGATTCCGGGACATTCTCAGATTCCAGGAAACGAGATGCGGATACCTTAGCAATGGGAGCTCATAATTTATCTCCGTTTTCAGCTGAATTTTACCTTTGCGGTATTTCCATTTCTCAAAAAGAATTTATACGTATCTTGGCAAGCTTCATGACTGGATTTAAATTGTCGAGCTCGTAGAAATTGGTTTAATATAAACCCTAAGATTCACTTTCAACCGTGGTACCTTAATCTAGGTATATCTTCTTGAAACATTGTTTCTGCTATTTCTCGTGTTAGGCTGTGCCATTGTTGTTTCCCAGCTCATCTTTTCCGTATTGGAGTCAAAGATGATTCTTTTTGTCTGTGGACAATTTGGTGACAAAAATCATATTTGCTTTGAATCTTATTTGAACTCTCGTAATATTAATGCTCTTTACTCTACCTTGCTTTATATTATAGTCGAATCCCCGTTTCGTATTAAATCAATTCATGCATCCTTGTCCAGGGAAATTTGTTTTAGCCTTATTAATTTTCTTTTCAATCAGTTATTAGAATTTAAATAGTTAGATAATCAATCACCAGATCCTAACTTATCTTAATATGCACCATATCCTAATTCATCTAATATTCTTTCAACTTTGGTTGCTAATGGGCTTTAAGTGGAAAAAGCGACGTAAAACTGACGAAAAAAGACTAAGAAGCATGCAATTTTAATGTATTGGTATCAAGCAATTTTAATGTGATATCGTATTAAGCGGTCTTATGAATGATTTCTTTTAGGCATGTTGAGACACATTGAGGGTCTATAACCCCTTAAAGAAAAATCACTGCAAATTATGATATACGCTACTGTGCTCGGAGCATCAAGAGTGTCAAATAGTGTAGACTTAATTTCTGCGGTGGTCCATAAACGGTACTCGAGCCCTTTGTATTACTTTAGCTTCGAGAGATTTTACACTTATTTAAAAAACAGTAAAAGGGGCGTAGGAAGAGTGCATGTAATAAAGAAATTTGAGTTTCAACACAAATTTACGAATTTCAGGATTATAATAATATTACATGATTTTCTTTTTATTACTTTAGTACTTTTCGCTTTCGTGGGCGCCAACGCGTTCCACTCCTTGATTCCTGCCGACAAGGAACTCGTCTATCATTATCATGCACGCGTGGAATCCGGCACTGAGCATCCAGTCGCTTACGCCTCATCGATGGTGCTCGATGGTATGGTCCATATGCAAAGAGGTGCCGATCAGACGGTTCTTGTCAAGTTCGCCGACATGAAATACAAGACACATGTAGGAGAAAAGGATATCTGGCATGAATTTCAAGCCGATATGAAACCAATTTCAGCTGAAATGAAAGATTATGAAAACATTTTTAAGGTAACAAGTTTTTTTTTTCTTATATATTTCTAGAATATTTCTGTTGAATCACCAAAACCTTTCCTTCGATATAGTAAGACCCCGCTTAACGCGAGGAATATGTCGTTCCAAAGTTGCAGTGCTAAACGAAACTGCTTTAAACGAGATAATGGGGATATGTGAAATAGAAAATAAAACATAAAAAGTTGTCGATTTTTTGTTTTATGTTGTCACAATTATTGTTAATTACTTTTTTAAGGTATTAATTCTAGACATATTTATTGCTAATAGCAATTTATACAGTTAGAGAAAAAGTTATGCTTGTGATGAGGGAGGTTCTTCCTCATTTGACATTTTTTGGTGTTTTTGTAAAGAAGTCATCTAACGTCGTTTACCTTTTTTGTCTCTTTCAGCAAACAGTTCTCGATAGCAATGCACCTCATCAATGATATTTTGTAGTGTCTTTGAGCTTCCATCAACATTTAAACCATTTTGTACAAACTGATCCATAATCTCCATTATAGTGGCTAAACCATTGCAACTATTTTTTATTGTCTTTTGGATCGACCTTACTGAAAATCACCATTTGTTAAATGTCTACAACACACAGTATTTATGCTAAAAGACTGTAAGTGTACATGTCAGTGGCGTCTTTAGGAGGCGGGAGGTGTTATGTTGTTAAGTTGAGGTTACTGAGCTTATTAAAATACCAAATATAAGTTATTCACACTCTTTTCATCTCTTACTATTTTCGGTCTTTCTGGTCATTTATTATCAATTATAAATACCCGATCATCACGAAAATGATTGATCAAATGAGAAACTGTGTATCTCTGAGATTCCTCTGAGATTTTTGCGGGTCAAAATCTCGATTCTCGTGTACGATTCTACATCTTCAATCACTAGACCTGTGACTGAAGATCACAGAACCGGAGACACCTATGAGCCCCATTTATCGATCTTTAACCTGCGATGTATTTATCCAGGCAACTGTGTATTATTTCTCCGTATCTCACTTATTGTATCTTCTAACCTCATTCATCGCCTAAACTAATGATTCGATCTACATAGAAACTAATGTACGAGCGCTATTGTAGTTACTGGTCCTTTTGAGATCATTTCCGGTAATCCTAAGTAATTTATTTGACCGGATTTTAAAATATTCAAATAAAGTAGAGCCTTGAAAACCATCGGATGACATTTAATTTCTGAATAGTCATTTTTAATTTAAATAGAAGTGCTGACAATAAATTTGTTTAATTTCCTATAATCGAAAGAAGTATGTTAAATGCGCCTTAAATTACCTTCTTATTGATTGATTTATTTATAATGATTTCTAGTAACCGGAAGTGATAGGCTACTCACTCAGATTCGCAAATAACGTAGCGTCAAGTGGAGAACAGTGTAATCATTAAGAATATCTCTGTTTCTGTTAATTTGCCTATGGCGTCTGTTTATCGTCTCTAAAGCTGTAGATTACTCAACAACTGTTTCAACAATCTCATATTAGAGAAGATTCCAAAATCTAATGCATTACAATTAAATTTCGATTACAAAAGTCCTTCTGCTAATTGTAAACCGAGACGTACTAACTGATAAGGATACTAGTACCAGAATACATGCCAGAGTTGCTAAAATACAATTTAGAATGCCCCGTTATTCATCGCTGAAAAAAAAATTGTTTGAAGTTCCAATTAATTTGGATGCTATATTTTTTTATTGAAACTAAAACATTTTGTGTTTATTTTGCAGATTTCCTACGATGCGGAAGGCCATGGAACCGCCTTATGGACCGAATCACACGAAAAACTTCTAGTCGTCAACATGAAAAAAGCATTGGCATCCATGCTGCAAATGGATGTTGAACAAGTACATCTCGATTCCGTTAAACCACACGCTTTCGTTGATTTCGAGTCTTCATTATGGCATCCAGATACCAAGATGATGTACAACATTGAACCCATGGAACATCATCTGCAAGTTACCAAAATGATGGAATACAACTCCACACGCCATATGTACAAATGGTATACCACAAATATGGAATATGATTATTGCAGAGCCTTAACTGAACAACCAATGTCTCATGATGATTATAAAGTTTATAAAATCGTTAATAAAGATAGTCACCACGTTATCGATAATATTGAAGCTATTGGAGGCATTTTCTATCAGCCATTTAATGGAGAATCTATCAAATATATGGTTGATGTTAACCAAACTATGGAACTTAAAGAAATGAAACCCCTTGAAACCAAATTCGCCATGAAATCCGAAAGGAAATTCAACAACTTCAAATTCTTTATCGTCGATTTAGAAGCTCAAGATGATGTTTTCATTAATTTCGATCGTAGTGAAGAAAAAATGGAGAAAATTATGACTCAGGTTATGGATTTGATGCCAAAAGCTATGGAATATTTACATACGGATCATATGAATGAAAAAAAACCTGATTATTTACAAGGAGGTATGATTACATATATGATTAAAATGATGTTCCGTTGGGATTTGGCTATGTTTGAGAAATTCCATGACATGCTGATGCAAAAAACTGGAGAAATGGAGAAACATTACTTGGAATTATATCATCATCTATTACCAATGATTGGAACTAGACATTCCATGATGCATATTAAGAAAATCATACATGATGTTAAAGTGAAAGAATATATGGCTGTAGAAATGTTGCAAGAAATGCCGCTGCACGTAAAATTCCCAACACTAAAAGTAATTAAGGAAATGGAAGAAATGATCCATTGGGGTACGGAAATCAGTTGGGAAGTGCGTAAAGCTGCTGTACTTTCCTTCGCAACTCTCTTACATAAAGCAGTTCATTTCCATGATCAATTCACAGACGAATATAATACCATGTGGCATGGAGATGAACATTACACCCAAGAAATGATGCCTGAAATACAAGTCATTGAAAAATATATGGGATCTCAAAAAGTTTATGAACATTATTTGGTTGAGTTTGTGAATCGTATGAAGACAGCTAAGGATAGCGAAACTAAAGCTTTATACATCAGTGCCATGCATAACACTAAAATGGAAGCTGTTTTAAAACATCTCACTCCATTGGTTAAGGGCGAATGGTGGAATGATTATTATTTAAGAATGATGGGATCTTTTGCTGTATTCCCAGTAATCGCTGGACATGAAGATCGCATCTATGAATTATATTGGCCAATCATGACTGATGAATCTCTTCCAACAACTTTAAGAGCTGTAGCTGTCTTCCTCATCATGGAATCCCAGCCAAAATTAGCTCGTTTACATAATATGGTCGATTATATGATGGAACATGCCGAAAGTCATACTTTGTATCAATTCTTCTATAGCTATATGAAACAAATCAGTATGACGAAAGACCCGTGCAAACAGCATTTCGCTGGTGAAGTCAAACAAATGTTGAAACACTTATGGATGCCCGAACATATGTCGATGACTGGTTATTACGAAATGGAATGGGTAAAATCACCATTTACGGCTGATTTATTCATGAAATGGTTCTATGTACATGCGCATAATGAAACTGAGAAATTCTTTGTCTTTTCAGCTGATAAAGGTAATTTATTTAATTATTTTAGTAATTTTTCTATAGTATGTTTTTCAAAATTTAACTTTTTGATTCATTATGGAAATTTAACTTTTCGGAGATTTGTGTATGAGTTTCTGGTTTTTGAAAACTTTAACTTTAACATTTAAACTTTCATATTTAAAATTTTAAAGTATTTTTTTTTTTGTATTTAGAAATTTAACAATTTTTGTTGTGTCCTGATACTAACTTTTTTGGCATTCAATTTCAGTTGCTTGTAATTGTTGCGTTTTGGAATTCTATCGTTTTGGAAAGGTTTAATTTTGGAATTTGATATTTTGATTTTTTAATATATAAAATTTTTATTGTTTCATGTTCTACAATTTTAAGAGTTTGAAATTCTTAACTTTTCCGATTTGATTTTTGGATGTGTACTTTTTGAAATTAAACTTTTTTGGTATTTTTAACATTTGAAAATTAACTTGTTGGTGTTCTTACATTTCAACTTTTTTGGTGTACATATAATGAAATTAATTTTAACTTTTTTGAAATTAAATGTGAATTTTTGTTTTTACTTTGTGGACCTTTTTAACTTCTTGAAATTTTAACGTTCTGGAAGTTTTAATTTTTGTATTCAGACATGTTAACTCTCTTTAAAACACGATTGAATGACCACTTTATATTTTGAATTGGTTTGAGTTTATTTCTCGTGGATTTAGAGGCATTTAAGATTGTACTATAGACAAAGATGATGTTACTTTTGTTCAGATTAGTTCTCTTCCTATATCTTTCCATTTTTTCTAGATTCTCTTCCATGTAACTCGTCACTTTGTCACAGCTGATCGATCAATGATTGTTTGCGTACCTGAAACCGTCTTTTCTTCCGCTCAGTTCTATTTAAATCAAACTTGGGTGCGCTGAAAACCTATTTAAAAAAACACTAAAACCATAATATAAACAAGAGCTAAATATAAAGAAAGATAAACTTGATAACAGAAAAGACAGCGCCTTCATTAATTGAAGCGACGTGAATTACATGAATGAAAAATAAACTAACTGAGACATATGAGACATATAATTCGAAACTGTTAATACGGTTTAGAATACATTTCAACATCCCCATCTCTTATTCTAAACTTGCCACAGTTTCATATCTAATTTATTTCTAAAAGTTTCAAATTTCACAGATGGCAACGGTTTTGTTAGTATATCGGCAATTTGGTTGTTAGTTGGCACGTATTCTATTTTTAATTCGTTATTTTCAATTTTTTCTCTTATATAGTTATACCTCACATCAATATGTTTAGTGCGCTTATGAAAAACAGGATTTTTGATTAACTTTATAGCACTTTGATTATCACAACATTACGTAATGCCATTATAATCGATCACGTTTATACTAATTTCACTAAACATTTGTTTTAGCCACATTGCGTCCTTAGCTGCTTCAGAAGCTGCCACGAATTCTGTTTCTGTGGTTGACAAAGCAACAGATTGCTGTGCAAAGTTGTTGCTCCATTACAAAGTTTGAACACATATCCTGTCGTTGATCGTCTAGTATTTGCATCATTTGCTGAACCGGCATCTGCGTAACCGATCAGATCATTGTTTTGTTGAGTTGAAGAATATAGTATGTCCATGTATGGTGTAGATTTTAGATACGTTACCATCCGTTTAACTACATTCCAGTAACTGCCAGTGGGGACTATCTTGATATCTGCTTACAACATTAACCGAATACACTATGTCTAGACGAGCAGTAATAGCTGCAATATTAAAGATTCTACAGCTTGTCAATATGGAATTGAAGGCTTTATTTCATTCTTGCTTCTACTTTTGGATAGTTTGAATAAGCTGGTGTTTTGTTTATTTTGGCTTCGTCCATGTGAAAACGACGAATTATTTTTTGAATATAATTCTTGATATGTATAAAGATTGGATTGTTTCCTGTATTACGTACAATTTCTAAACCAACAAAGTTGTTCGCTTCATTCTCTGTAATTTCGAAAATACTTTTCATCTTGTTGATAATTTAATGCAGTATTCCAACATTATTTGACATAATCAATCCTATAAGATGAGTAGTATTAAATCACCTTTAACAATAGCTTTGAAAACACATTTTTCAGATTCACATTGTTTAAATCCGTA
>WYDF02085783.1:0-11024 GCA_009867245.2 Adranes taylori | reverse complement strand
ACAGTTGTTGGTTTATTCTGACCACTGCTGTTTGTCGCCAGTACAGATTTGCGATTATTCGGATATCTTTATCGTCTATTGAGGTAGTTTTGAGTATCTCTATCATCTTGTCGTAACTGACCTGGTCGAAAGCTTTTGGAAATCTATTCCGCACATGTATACATCGTGGTTCACGACGACATCTTTGCACTAGTACCTGCGTTGCGAATAACGCTTCTCTTATGCCAAGGCCACGGCAGAAACCAATATGCGTATTTCCAATCCTTTCCTCAAACCTTTATGTATATTCTTCCGTGGATCACTTTCAAGAATATTTTTAAAACATGACTCATTAGGTTTATGGTTCTGTAGTCACTGCATTTTGTCGCTCTACTCTTTCTGGGGAGCAGGACGAAGGTGGATTTGAGCCAGTCTGAAGGTATTTCTCCCGTATCGTGGATTCGGTTGAACATTTTGGTCAGAATCAATCAATAAAGCTCACTTAATTTAAATTAGTTAAATTCTATCTTTCTTTTATATCTATTTTTGCTTGTCTTATATACTGGACAGTTCCAGTCTGTACTTTGGTGATTTATATTGGGACCAAATTTTATATTTTCCTCTCTGCAATTGATACACTCTACCATATAACCATGAGTCTGTGATGATTTCCTGCGCACTTTGTGCACCAGTATCTGGTTTCCGTACAGTATTTAGCCGTATGGTTAAATGCCTGGCACTTGCCACACCGTATTACGTTGTTGTTATGAAATACTGCAGATCTTACAAATCCAACATTTATTTTCTTCATGTCCATTAATTTTATTAATGTTTTGCCGTTTGTTTTGCCATAAGCAAGTATTTTTTTCTTTCTTTATTGATCTTATAACTATCTCATCTTTTTCTAATATTCCATAATTTTTGTCCCTTATTTTTTCTGCTATGTCTTCCTTGCTCATACTACTTGTATTGCTGTCTAACTGTACTATTTTAATTTTGGGCTTCTTTTTTGCCATATCTGAGATTTCGTAATTCATCCTCGTTTTTTCCCCAGTTCTACCTTTAATAGATCTAATTCTTCTTACGTGTTGGTCTTAAATATCATACAGCCATCCTGTAGTTGTATTATGTTCATGATTTTTACTTTGATTTCTTTCAATTTCAGATCTGTTTCCAGTTGTTGTTTACATTCTGCGATTCTATCCTTATCTTTAGGTTTTAATATTATGCTGTACATATTTTCTACTGCATTGCCTATTTTACTTGCTATTATTTGGGGTGTATTATCTTTTATCTTTTTTACTGCTTCTGCGAAACTTTCTCCATCACTATCATCATTTTCGTTGCCTAAACTATTTCCAACACTGTTCCCGTTTTTCCTTCTTTAATTGTTCGCTTTTTCCTATAGTTCAGTGTACAATATAATTTTCCTACTTTATTATTATCCTCCAATATTCTATTTTTATCATTCACTTCTTGAATAATCCTATTGAGGTAATTTATTTCCCAATTTCTGTCGAGTTCCCCTTGTTCGTTTCGCTGTTATCTTGTAATATACTTATTTATCTTTCTGCCGTGTAGTCTTATCACCGACTCTGTGTTTTAATGCCGAGCCTCTGCCATCGACGCTGATAGGTAGGGTATCAGATAATTTCGTCTTTGCCAACCTTTATTGATTAACTCGTAAAGAGATTTTTATAGTGCGTGCCAACCCACAGACACTGGACCGAAGTTTTACATCTGCCCCTATAGATGGGCATGATAAATTATAGTTATTTTCCTCCTATAATTACCGACCTCGTTTCGTGTGTTGCCTAGATTCGATCAACAACGCAAACCATTGTTTATGCTGGGGATCGAACCCGGGACTCTGCGGTGGAAGTCATGCATCTTATCCACATCGCTACGGCGTCGGCTTTCGCTATTTACTATTTGTGTACCTTTTCTGTGTATTTGGTTGCCTATCATCCTTATCTATGATGTTGATAATGCCTTTGTCACATTGTTTACAGAACCATTTTACATTTCTACCTAGTTGTACCATTTGTTTGTGCTGTGAGATATTTATTCTTACACACTTAATGTGAAGATATTGTTTATAAAACCCTTGACATAATAAATGCAATTCTACACTATTAATTTTCGCGTTACAACTTAGCATTCTCCCAGGTAATCTACCTCGGGCGCCATCTTTTTCGCTTCTAAAATTCTCGTAAATTGTAAATTCTCGTAGAAAAAGAATGCATTTTAAAATAAAAACTAAACTAAATTTCTTTTAATTAACAAATATATGTACACTACTATGTAATAGAGAATAAACACTTATAAAAATATAAACAAAAAAAAACACGTTCTATTCTGCAAAACATGGCGTATACATATCTCTCATATGTTCTTCGCATGCATGTTTGCAACATTTTTGGTAAATTTTTCTAATCGATTTATTGCGACTTCTTGAACAAATGTAACAACGACAAATGATATTTTCTGACATATCTGGAGGAGGAGGTGGAGGAGGAAGGATCTTATTAAAGCCAAATAGGTGCCGCACTAGTCGTCTCAGTTATCTTGCTACAAAAAAAATATTTGACCCGCGTTCTATTTGGTGTTCTATTAGTTCCCATGTAAATTATTTAATGACGTTAGATCTGATAGTTTTTAAGTATGAAAGGATTCCTAACGAAATTGTGAATAATGTCCCTGATGCGTGGGGACTTGGGAAATCTGTAAGGGGTTGGATGTGGGGCCCAACATTCTATAACTATATTTCAAATAAATATATTGAAAATATAATTTAATAAATATATTGAAAATATATTTTAATAAATATATTGAAATTATATTTATATATATTATAAATATATTTTCAACACATGGCTATTAGAAAATAACATTCAAACGCCCGTTATTTTTTTATGGGCAGACATGCGTCTCAAATGTTCGTCCATCTTTTGCAATTCTGTTAGGCGAGTAGTATAATATTAACAGTTTTATATCCAAACTCTACCCATATCTGTCAGCCAATGGATGTTTCGGTCTTTAAACCATTCAAATCGTTTTGGCTCAAGGATATTAGGGAGTGGAGGTATAAACGGGTTGGTAAAAAATTGGAATTAAAAGATGTTACGTAGGTTTTAGCTAAAAGTATGGGTAAAATTGATCATCATAAAGAATGTTTTTAGAAGATGTGGTTTATACCCCTTTGGCATGAACGTAGTTCCATTAATTTTAGCGGCAGGCAGTACCACAGCCAGATTCTTCATAGTCAGATTCAAACTGCGATCTAAAAAATATGTCATGTTTTTGGAACATGAAATAGGGAACCAAAATTTAAACTATTTACAAAAGGGAACTACATAGAAACTAATATAATGTTGTATTTTCTTTAGCAAAAGTAGCAGAGGAATGTGGCTGCTCTAAGGATTCACTGTCAGATATTGTCTCTGCTAAACATTTGCAGTCAGTCTTTCTCAAGCATCTGTTCAGGAAATCTCTCAAAATGTTGAAGCAATTTCGAATTATTACTCTCCTACGAGTACAAGGCACCTATTGCTCCTGCAGAAAATTCTGCAGTCAATCCTCTCCAAGCACCCATTTAGGTAATTTCACAAAACATTCAAGCCCTTAAAGTTTTCACTAGGTAACTGTTTCCAAGAGTCTTCTTTTTTGGCTAGGTGAATTTAGTATAAACTAAACAAACAGGAAACGTGAACATTTTCCATCAGCAGTAACGTGCAAAAAATGGAGAATTTTCTAAAGGAAAAATGGGTGCAAAAACAAGAAAATTAAATGAGATTGAAAAGAGGAAACGACAACCAGAAAAGAAAAGAAGAATGAAAGAAATCATTCAAAAGAAAAAAAACATCTAGAACCTAAGACTGCCAAGAAGAAACATTCTGCCCCTGATCCTTCTTCCGAACTTGGTTTTAAACGACGAATCACATGGTGATTCCAAGGACGCGGAATGTATTTTTTGTACTGAAGCAATTTTAGATGGCCGTGGAGGAGAAGAATGGATGGAATGTGACGATTGTCAAGGATGGGCTCATGAATTATGTGCAGACACTGATCCAAAAGTCCAATTCGTTTATGAGTTTTGTATTTAATTATTTTATTAAGTAATAAATTTATTTACATTTTACTTATATAGGTACTATGCTAAAAGTTTTCTTAATATATTATAGCACAGGAAGAAATAATGTTTTGAACAGTTATATTTTATTAGATAGTCAGTTTTGAGGATACTTTCTTCTATCAATCTATATTCTATTGGTATTTAGAATGAGTAGTCTGATGAGAACTTGTCGAGACTTAGCTATATTAATTATTATGTATCTTTATCAAATATATTTACTTACCATATACATCAACACAACCCTGTTGCATTTTCATATTGTTGGTATTTATTTGACAGACATAACATCCTCGATCAGATTCCTTCAGATGCTTTATCCGTAATAACCACGTTCTAAGGTTGTCATAGGAAACGCTAATTCTAGAATTATGTGTAACAACGCGTGTATCAAGACTAAGGACAGTATTATCTTCGGAGCGTACCCAAGCGACCTAAAAATAATATAAATTGTAAATACTAGTAAACAATTTAAAATGTTGATCGTAAGGGATAGGGATACAATAAAAATATTGAGCAACTGACAAAAGATCACTATTTATATAACTTTCTCATAGATATTACGATTTATATAATTTGTGTTTTAAATTCTTTTCAAATGTGTGCAACGTTATGCGTTTTTATAGTATGCGTATGTTAACAAAATATTGAGCTTTGTGATTGAAGATTTTGAGACAGTATTGCTATCTCCTAAAGTAGAAGAGATGGAGAAAAATTTTAATGGAGAAAAATGTAGACAATTAAAAAACAAATAAACAACAAACATCAGACTTCAAATTTTCAGAGCCGTATTTGAAATATTTACAAAAAACGAACGTTTGCAATTTTCTAAAATTTGCTCTAGCATGGTTATTTTTGATAATATTAAAAAACTTTAAAGTAGTGTTTGTTACATAAGTAACATCCTTAAGATTATCGTAAAGACTTATGCAAAACGTTTCGTAACTGCGTAGACACCATCAATATTATTTTTTTAAAGACGGACCTGGTTTTTGTTTCATCAAATCGTTTCAAAATTGTATTTTAAATGCAACCCTGCATGACTAAAACTAATTTGTTATAGTTTTATTGATTTCAACATGGTTAACATGGCAATTTTTGGCACTTACGATATATTTAGTTTAGCGGGATAAAATGAAACGTAAAGCATTTTAATCAAAAAGACCTACTTAATTTTTAGGAAACTAGTGCTTGATAAAAAAAATTAAGAACATTCTCTGGCATTTTGATTTACAAACATCAACCTAGAGCAGGTAAAAGAATAATGTGTTTTAATTAACTTATCAAGGACTAGGTGCTAAACTAAAAATATCGTAACTGGGACAAATCGAAGCTGACCCGGCATTAAAAATAAGAACCACGTTGAAATCAACAAAACATTTACAAATGATTTTAATCATATATGGTTGTATTTAGAACACAATTTCGATTTTTTTGTTTATTTTAAATATTTTAAATACGGCTCTGAAAATTTAAATGCTGATGTTTGTTACTTGTTCGTTTTTTAATTATCTAGATTTTTCCCCATTTAAACGTTTCTCTATTTTTTCTACTTTAGGAGATAGCAATATTGTCTCAATTAGAAAGAGTACACCCTGTATAGTAATACTATCAACACTAAATAAAACAACTTTTATATATTTATTGTATATTGTAAACATTCTGACTTTCAATATATGAAAGATAGGGTGGCAAAGTGCTAGAGCAGAAATTGCGGATGATATAAATCATACACTATAAATGGATGTTCGAGTAGTTATTTTAGCCGAATGTGAGTTGGATATAGTCACATAGTATATGTGTTGGGTCTAGACGTATTACGTCAATTTAATTGGTTGCATTTTAATAATATGACCCTATTATAATATAGATGGCGCATAAATAACAACATTGTATCTAGGGTGTTTAAGTATTTAACAAAACTTCTTCTTAAGGTAATCTTGCATAAAATTTTACAGTTTATAGATCTCATAAAATAGATTTTTGAACAGGGTATTCCTCACACGAGAAAATACCGTAGTTATTATTGAAACATGAATTTCGTTTATTCTGAATTTGCTTGAGTATAAAATTATTCAAATATAATAAAAAATCTGAATATTATATGAAGTATTGAAAATTATTTTCATAATATTCAATTCATACTTGAATAAAAATCGAAGCCTTCATCGATCAGTAGCAAACTTGTTAATTACACGGTCCATGAATTGTGCCTTATTTCTTCTTTTTTCAGTTACTATGGTAAACTATGAAAGGTGGGCAGTTTCCAGTTTATGTTGGTGTTTTAACTTCGTCATTTTTGTTTCCATTCAGTTTATTTTTTGCTCATCATTTTGTTCTTCCAGCGACTTAATCATCTTGTTCCTCCTTTCTTTGACTATTTCTATCAAATTTGGAGCTTTTAGATCTTTCCTTAGATTTTCATTCCTGACGTACCAGGGCGTCCACTGTTTTGCGAAGCAATCTGTTGTGTGAGATTTGTATTCTGTTTTGGGTTTTCTCCGGGCAGTTTGCCCAAACTTCCATGCCACATGTTAGTTGTGGTAGAAATAGACTATTTAGGATTCTACACATAGCTCTGGGCGTTATCCTGCTGTCGCTTTTTAGAATCCAATATAGCTTGCTTGTCGTTTTTACCACAATGTGGGTTCTTTTGATTAAGTGCGATTGAAATTTCAAATTTGTGTCGAACGCAATCCCTAGAAACGTGGCTGTTTTTCTTTCTTTGATTTTTTGCTTTTTAAATGGTCGTTTGTTGTTGAAATTTATAACTTCTGTTTTTTCATGATCCAGTGAGATTTTCCATTCGTCGCAGTAATCACTGATTTGTTCTATGCATCTCCCTAGATGCATTCTGGCTACAGTATGGCTTTTTCTTTCTGTAATTTCTGTTGTGTCGACAGCAAATTGTAGAAGGTTTAATACTGGAATTTCGTTGAATTTAGGGATGTCTGCCACAAATAAATTCAACAATATTGGTGAATATGGAGATCCTTGTGGCAGTCCCTCAATTGCTTCGTATTCTTCTGAAATTTCTTTGCGTATTTTGATCCTGCCTTTTGGATAGGAATGACCAGTGCCGTCTTTACAATTTATGTGGCCCTATACAGATTAAACTTTAGAGGCATACAATTTTTGTAGCCCCCTAAGGAACGAGGCACCTGGCCAGTGCCCAGTGTACCCATGCGTAAAGACGGCACTGGGAATAACGCTGTGATTTCGATGATTTCTTCCGGAAAGTTGTTATTCGGTAACTTGTGCAGTAATCCTTCCCTCCAGACCCGATCATAGGCTGTTCCTACGTCCAGAAAGCCTGCATATGCATGCCTTTTCTTGGATATTCCTTTTTCTTCTGTAACCAGAGCTGCTAGGTTGGCTGCTTGTTGCACAGCTGAATGTTAATTTCAGCTGGAGCAGTTCTCTTGTTTCTGCTATTTCTTGAATTGTCTCTTTTAGTAAAATTTCAAAAATTTTGGAGAATCCATCTAACAAGCTCATGGGCCTCAGGTTGTTGGATCACTTGGGTCTTTTTCCTGTTCTAAAATTGCTGTTATTATAGAGCCTTTTTCCACCTCTCTGGGAAATATCCAAGTTCCATTTGTTTCTTACATATAGCTGTAATATCTTCTACGACTTTGTCTGACAGTAGCTTTATTGGTGTATTGGATATACAATCCTCTCCTCCTGGAGCTTTCTTTGTGTTTAGAAAATTTTCACTTTTTCTCAATTTTTTCTTGTCATACTTTTTTCCACTTGTTTTATTGTGCTATCGTTCGATGTTTTAGAAATTGGAAATTCCGGAGGGGTGTTATTTTGGGTTTTCGAAGTAAAATGACAGTGCTCTCGGGAAGATTAAAAATATGCTGTTTAATGACGTTGATAGATGATTTCTTTGTCTACATTTTTAATTTCAAATTTTTTTTCGAAAAACGAATAGGGCCGTACTTACGTGCCAATGTGTAAAAGTGAAATTTTCAATGAAATGATGGAAGTTTGAATGAAATCGTCAAAATGTGATCCATTTGGGTGAAAAAATGAATAAAAATCAGTTTTAAACTTTAAACCTTTCGAGAAAATGGTGATTCTGCAAGGTCGACCTATTGCACCTTTTTCTTGGCTCAGTGATAACGTACAAATCCATATGTTGGAGCGTTAGATAAGAGTTGATTGTGGTCATGGAATAAGCTAGATGTTAGTATTCCGAAATAATATTTAGATGGTGAAAATGGGGAAAAACTAGAGAACGCGCCCTTTGCATGGTTTTGATTGACATTTGTTTTCAACTATATGGTAAGTCGCGGAATGGACGTGCGGCATATGTGAATAAGCCCTGGAATGGAATGGACGTTCCTTGCTAGTAGAGAGTTGCTGATCTTCATTCGCAGGATCAGTCACTGCCTTCATCAATTGGTTGATTACACCTAGTGGCAGAACTTCGAAATTTGCCCCCTCCTCTCTCCCCGCCGCAAAATAAAAATGCAACAAATTATTTATTTATTTAACAAAAGAAGTTATACATATTAGATATTTTTTAAATATCATTTCAGTTAAAAATAAAATTAAAATGAAAAAAATGATATAAAAACCAAAATAAAACTTAACAAACTTTAAATAGTAAAGTCTTTCTATAAAATTGTGAGTTCTGAAAAGCTTTTCAGTTGTGAAACGAAAATGGCATGTTTGTATATAAATTATTGTACTATTTTGAATGATAATTGGGTCCCGCTATAGCTCTACAACCTGTATAGCAAAATTTCCGCCGATGGTTTGCCAAGAGTGTGAAGATATGTATATAGTATTTTACGATGATGTTCCTTAGAAATCTTGTGAAATTCTATTCCGTGATTCTGAAATGATTTAGAACCACTGCTCTACAACTTAAATATGATGAGGGTATAGGAAATTACAAAATCGCGTTTCAACTATTTGGACGATATATGTTGAAACTGCAGAAAAGAAATTTAAATTATTTGATAAATCTTTTGTTTTACCTTTAAGAAAAGTTTTAAAACTAGTATTTTGTATCTAGTATTTTTAAAAAGCGGTTTTCCCACGAGAGATACTATGAAAATGTCTGCAAGGAAACAAACTTCAAAATTTGGACCCTCCGCAAAAGAAAAGTTATCCAAATTTCACAGTTAAAAATAAAATTAAATAAAAATAACAAAAAAAAAGAAAATAAAACTTGACAAACTTTAAATAGTAAAGTCTTTCTATAAAGTTCTGCTTCTGAAAAGCTTTTGAGTTTTGAAATCAAAATTGAACGTATGCATATAAAAAATATATTGTACAATTTTTTGAATGATAATTGGGCCCCCATAGCCCTATAGCCTCTAAAGTAAAATTTCCTATACTCCAATAGCGTCGGTTTTCCATGGGTATGAACATATGTACATACTATTTTACCACGGTGTTCCTTCGAAATCTTGTGAAATTCTATTCAGTGATTCTGAAATGGTTTAGAACCAGTACTTTAATTATATAAAAACGTTGGTACGTTGGTACAGTACTTTAAAATTTAAATATGATGAGGGGATAGGAAATTGCAATCGCTTTTCTATATTTGCGGCGCTTTTCGAAAATCAAAAGTGGCGTCCGGCCAAGATATGTGTATTAAGTGCAAACAACGGAGAAAATGAAAATGAAAAGTTAAAATGTAAGAAATGTAGAAAATTATTTCATATAAAAGGTATAACAATTGGTAAACAATATTATGAGACCATAACTTCATGTAAGGGTGTAATGTGGTTTTGTGAAGTATGCTACAAAGAAAGTGAGGTTACATGAATGAAAAATGATAAGTATAGCACTGAAGCAGAGATTTCGTTAGAAAAAGGCATGGATATAGTGATGGAGGAGATAAAACAAATAAAACAGTTGGTAAAAAAGAACACAGAAGAGAGAAATGGAAACGTAAAACCTGCATATGCGATATTGTAAAAAACAAAGATGTTTGTTTGTAAAAAGCAAGAAAGAAGACCAACATAGTGAAAATGTAGAAAAGCTGTGAAACAGTGAAATAAAACTGGAAGAATTAGAGATTGTAATGCAAAAGATAAATCAAATTAAAAGAGGTATAATTATAGAATTTCCAAATAAAGAAGAATTAAATATATTTAAAAATGAAATAGAATTTAAACTCGGTGCACAATTGGGAGTGTCGGTACCAAAAAAAGATTGTCAAAATTAAAAATTGTGGGAATACGAAATGAAAACATGAGTATAGAGGAATTGAAGCAATGCATGATTAAACAAAATAACCTTAGTGAAAAAGAATCAATGAGACTAAAAATAATAGGCGTACATGAAACTAAGTATACAAGGACAGCATATGTTGAAACTCACAGGCAAACTTTCAAAGAAATATTGGAGAGAGGATCACTGAAAATAAGCTGGTCAATATGTAACGTATATGAATACATGAGTGTGATGAGATGTTTCAAATGTTGTGGTTACAACCACAAAGCAAGCGAATGCAAACATTAAATTGCCTGTAACAAGTGTGCATAATAGCAGACACATAATAGAGCATAAGACACATAAGAAGAGGAACATGATAGCAGACAGTGCGACATTAGCAATCCTAAAGTGTATAAATTGTATTACAGTAAACGGAAACTACAGTCTTCACAGGGATGAAAATAACTCTGTCTTCTCAGAAGATTGTAAGGTTTACCAAAGAATATGAAGCTTTTATTATGGAATATAAACGGGTTGCAATATGTTTTACTGAAACGCGTATAAGTAGTGACATTATGGATAAAAAAATTAGTATAGAAAAAATTACAACATGATACGAGTGAATTCTGAAAATAGAGCAACTGTAATGGTATATATAAGAAAAGACGTAAGGTATAAAAGACCTGCTGAGTTTATTCTGCAAACAATTATTGGATGTCTTTATTTGATATAT
>WYDF02085771.1:0-24342 GCA_009867245.2 Adranes taylori | reverse complement strand
GGTTCGCTAGTAAGCTATAAAAATTTGTTTTTAACATTGCAACCTTTTTTGTGATGAATTGTACGATGAATTAAGTGAGGGTTGATATATTAACATCTTAGAACTTTCCATATAACGAATTACGGTTGTTGAAGAGAATATAACACTTACTAATTCATCACCCGGTTGGGTTAGTCCAATTCGCCTGATAGAAGATCTCTGTAATCACTCTAGTTGCAATGTTTAAAACAACTTTGAATAATTTAAAAAAATGCGTACGTGGTGTACGCATTAAGTCGTTGACTCTGGGTGCGCTACTAAAAAAGGGTGCTGAAGATGTCTATGCCCTATGGTTGAAATACGTATAGGCCCTAATCTCTTTTTTAACCTATTTCATTGTTTAGAATCATCAACAGGTTCTTAGAAAGTGAGTAACTCATCCAAAAACATAAAAAAATTCATTTCCCATTTTAGTTATGTTTTCAATCGTCTTTCTTATTTGTATTAGCCTTTTGAATAATTTCGCTTGAAAAAGGAGATTCCAGACATTTCGATATCCGGATAGCGGTTTCTATTTTCAAAAAATACAAAGTAAAGAAATAATTTTTGGAGATTGAGGCACTTTAGTTTCATTTAAGAAATTACAGACCTATTTATATATTATCCACAATGAAAATAATTTTTGAACACATAATGAACAAAAAGCTAATTAGATTCTTAGCAACATGATAGATTTTTAAATGTTTCTAGTAGAAACTGAGCAACTGGCTTTCTCTAAAGTAATATTTAGGACTTCGGATACCTAGCACTTACCTATTCAAATCTTTTGACTACATTAGCCGTCCCTTGTTACTTACGGTATACCCGGAAATACCATATGAATTTTTCTCAAATTCTTTAACAAACCGTGCCCAAGTTATCTCTGCTTTGGAACGGGATAGAAAAGTTTCATCAGAGAAACGTCAGGTAAAGATAGGTGTCCCTCAAGGTTGTATATTAAGTCCAGTCGTGTTTATATTTTTTCTAATAATCTTATATCTGCTAATAATTTAATATAGCTAATAATCTATATTAAATTTATCAAACTATAACGTAGGTAAATAACTTAGATTTTCTTATGACACTTTCCTTCAAATATTAACCTCATTAAAATACATACACATTTCTAAGTATCCAAATTGTGATGTAAAATTCAATCGGTAATAATTTAAATAAAACTTGTGGAAAAATGATAAATTGCAATATATAATTACGTAATGAATTATACACTATACGATTTTTTTATGGAAATTTAGAAACATCTATTAAAGCATTAAATTATTAAAAATGCAAATTAATTGCACTCTTTTATCTTGTCGAAAAATTTATTCAATGTGATAAAAAGCATATTTTACGCATAATCGAACGTACACCGTTTCATCTCATACAAAAATATCTCATAATACTTCATACTTCATTCAGATGTATGTACAGCAGCAGCACTGCACAATGTGTAAGACGCGATGAACAGATTTTGTGGGTGGCAAATAACCCGAGGATCTCCTGATTTAAGACGGCTATAAAATAAATTGGGATCTGGCCGAACTTTTGAAGGTTATATCGTTCCGAATTTATCGATTCATATAACTTCCTATGCAATGGTAGTAGTAGTAGATGTAAGTAGTGTCTTTTTAGCGTTTTACTTTATATAGCGTCAAAAGTAGGACTATATTCATATATTCAACAAATACTAGTTACGTTTTGTTCTATTAGCCTCATTTATTTCGTACATACTTTATTTATTTCAGTGCTATGAAGTAATAAACTTCCCGTTTTGGGGATGTGAATTTTTATAAATATACTTATAGAACATTGACACAGATTTATTACATATATCACATACGCATGATAGGGTGCCCCTTATTTTTCCATGTTAAAATTCTTAAACGCAAACGTTCCAAATTTATTCCGTATACGTTCCAAATTTGTTCAATTTGTAGACTGTGCCAGGTAGACACAGGTAGGCTGTGCCGAATTGTCTAAACACTTGTAAGCTATGTTATCCAAAATCACACGTAGATCTTCCTTTACTGGAAGTGGTGACAAGTTTAGACATGTGTTTGTGTACATTTCACATTAAGACGATATTTTTCTCAATTCTTCTCACTTATCAGTGCTGCATCGCCAGTATTGGTGCCAGCCAGCTTTCTACGTCCTAAGCATATCCTAAATATATTTTAGGGGCGCGCAAGTCATCAAATAATTGAGGAAAAACTACCCTTAATTTGATAAGTTCTCGCAGTTTTATTTTTTAACATTCGTATTATTAAATTAACAATCAGTGAAAGCGGAAATCTAGTAATAAGTGAGTGCATCATATACTAGTGGACTTCATATTTGGAGAGATTTCCAAAAAAAAATGTAAACAAGAGCCAATATGTGTGTAAATGTCTTGAAGAGAATTTAAAAACAAGTTGGATAATTTGTTTGACATTACACATGCCGAGGCGCTACAATGAATGAAAATGGAAGAGAATAGAATCTTTTTACTACGGCGGAGAGACCCAAGACGACCTAGATACTTAGGTGGTATAGATAAAAAAACTGGGTAAAAAGGAGGAAAGTGTGATAAAGAAAAAGACAATAGAAGAAGAGAAAAGACAAATTAAATATATTTTGTCAGCATCAATCTCTTCAGCAACAAAGAATTTGAATCTTCCTCGAGATGATTCATTTTCAAGTTCAGATGAAAATAGTCACAGTCAGGAAGATGTTTTGGCAACTTTGTCCAAAAAATGCACAAATTGGGATGGTTACAAAACGAGGTAGAAAAGATTTTGTTAGACCAAAATTTGTAGCAGCTTTAGGCATGTGCCATTTAAGTATATGTGACTCCGTTTTTATTCTTCAGGCTACATTGGGGTCACTCGAATACAATATTGATGAATTTCCAATCAATAAATCCTCTATCCAACAAGTTCGAACAGAGATAAGGAAAGATCGTACAGAAGCTATAAAAACTGATTTTAACAATGATATACCAGAAGTCGTCAGTGTTCACTGGGATGGCAAATTGTTACCTACTTTGAACGTAGGAAAATCCAAAGAAGAACGAGTTCCTATCGTAAACATATTTGGAAACAAAGAATTACTTATTGCTGTACCAAAACTGTATCATTCTTCCGGAACAGGGCAAGCACAAACTGTATAGTGTGCGATCAATACCTGGAATCTGAAATGTAAAATACAGGTTCTTTGTTGGCTTTGTTGTGACATAACAGCATCAGATACAGGTTGTTTCGATGGTGCCTGTGTACTCCTAGAACAAATACTAAAAAGAGAGTTGTTCCTTATTGCTTGTCGACATCATATCTATGAATTAGTACTGAAAAGTGTATTTGAAACCAAAATCCAACAGATAATAAGTAATCCTGATATACCTCATTTAAAACATTTTAAAGGCATTTGGAAAAACATTAATGCCAATAATATTCAAACTTGCATAGGAATTGCAAAATAGTATTTATTTAAAATTTCCAAAAAAAAATTAGCCAAAATGATCCAGTCGTTCTCGGATGCGCCTACCAACGGATTTAGGTTTTTCACTAATTTTCCTTGCAACGTTTCCAATTTTTCTTTCCGAAAGAACTGTACTCGGACTGTCAAATATTTCTATAAAGAAATGAGTCAAATCGATCCAGTCGTTATCAAGTGAATGCGCTTACCCTAGTTTCTCCCGAATTTTTCACTTTTGCGGGGAATTTTAAAATTTTTTTTTCCATATGAACCTTTAGAGGACTATTAGGAACACTTTAAAATAGAAATTAGCCAAATCGATCTAGCTGTTCTCAAGTGATGCGCTTACTAACAGACAGCATTTCTAACAGACAGCAGCTGACTAACAGACAGCATTTCATTTTTATTATATAGATTATTGCAAATTTAATTATCTAATTTTCCGGGGAATGTTTTTCCTTTTACGCCTTATTCGGAGTGTTTGGAACACTTTTAAAAAAGCTTAGCCAAATCGATCCAGCTGTTCTCAAATCATGCGCTTACCAACGGATTTCAGTTTTTCCAGAATTTTCCTTGCAACTTTTCCAATTCCTCTTTTTGTAAAAATATTATTTAGACTGTCAGAAATATTTTCGTTCTAAACTGAATGCGCTTACCAACCAGTTTCTCCCAAATTTTCCACTTTACGGGCAATGTAAAAAAGAAATTAGGCATATCGACCCAGCCGTTCTTAAGTGATGCGCTTATCATCCAGCCGTTCCCAAGTTATGCCTGGATTACACGTAACGAGTACAGTGGCGAAACACCACAATGTCACTAGGCTGAGAGAGTGGTGTGGACATGTGCGCCGGTACATATAGGCAAGGAGGCCATTTGCCCCCATTTGGAAATCCAAACATTCTAAATTTAATTACTATTCAGATCTTTATACGTAACCTATAGTACTATAGTATTATATTTGCCCCCCCCCCCTCTTGCAAAAATGTCTTCCGTCGCCCATGGGTGTGGGTGAGAGAGAGTTTATACGTATATTTCTTTATTCGACTTTTGTAGCGAGTTAATTCACTTTCGATCAAGAAGCAGGCTTTTGTGTACCAAAAATGCATCGTAAAACATATATTAAAAAATGCTAAGCTGCTCATACCAGCCCTGATAGAAGAACTCAATGAATTATTGCGGGAAGAAGATAAACGTCTTTGCACAAGACTATGGATTTTAAGGAGACCAGATCGTGGTACAACATACACTCTTTTTAGTGAATTGGAGTTAGAAGACCCTGATGAATTTAGAGCGCTCCTGAGAATGGATATAGAACGTTTTAATAAATTGTTAGAAAATATTACTCCAATGATACAAAGAGAAGATACTGTCATGAGAGAAGCTATACCTGCAAAGACTAAACTGAAAGTAGCTTTAAGCTATTTAGCTAAGCTAAAATATCTTCCATAAAAAACTTCCATGGTCACCCAGATAAAATAGGCAAACAGAAATAATGTTTAAAGGATATTAGATATGGAGCAAATATTTTGCATTTTATGAGATTTATAAGTTGATAGTATTCGACTTTCGTGTAGATTATTCTCATTCAGTGGAGGGCCCAATTTGTATTTCTAGCTAATTTTTGTTTTGTAGAAACTGTGTAGCATCTTCTCATCTATATGCTGCTGAAATTAATGCACGAAGTTGAGAATTATCTTGTACAGTAAAGCATCTCACTTCCAGTTTATGAAATATCTCATAACGGAACAGTTTAATTTAATTCTCAATTCCGATTCTACGCCTGTTTATTACTTCACATTTAACAAGATTTTGGGAGAATTCAGGAAGAATCAATGAAAAATATTGACCTTGGAAATGACAATATTCATTCCGTATGAAATAAATAAGAGTATTGTTAATTGTGCCCTGTAAAACATCACAAGCAGTTTATTTGAAACTCACTTAAAAACAATATTTTTGTTGTATTAAATAAAAATATATATAAAGATATTTACTCCATTTAAAATCGTTTTAGTTGAACGCTTTAGAATGAATGTCAATCCTATTCCAGAAAATCAATTGCACTTATATTATCCTAAGTTTAGTGCCGGACGAATATCGCGATCGGAACGAACCTAACCTATAAATTATAGATTAAAACGGGATTTAAAAAGCTTTTTTGTGTGAAGTGCGGTTGTGTCTACGATCGGCTTATGTCCTGCACGTGCTAAATTATAGACTTCTTTAATGGCGCCTTTTTCGGGGTAACGAAAATGTGTCAGGATAATTTGATAATAAAAATGATTGGATAAAGATAACGCCCAATTTTAACGTTTTGTCATTCCATTAATTTTTATGACATTGCTTACATGATTTAGAGTAACTTATTTGTTACGTCGATGGTTTTCTTGGAAATAATTTAGAAAATTTTATGAAATATAAACTTTGGGTAACTGTTCCACTGCGAGATTTTTAATCAAAGGTGGAGTTAATTACCAAAACAATATTGTCACGTATTTTTTAGGGCAGAGGGTTGTTCTCTCCGACATGACATGGGTGACAGGGGACTATTTATATGGGTTAACGTAGCAATCTCTTCCTCACAATCATAGGTACCAGAACTCTTGTTATTTTATAAGATAGTAGTTTAGTTTAGTTACTTCTAGTAAAGTTATTAATTCAATAATGGATGGGGAAAGATCTAATCTAAATACCTCAGTTAGGCCATTTAATTTAGAATAAAACACTAGGCCGGACCATCGCTAAGTTGGAAGCGCCGTTTACATTTAGCTGTGTTTTCCGTGGCTGAGAAATTACTGGTAACCTCAAGCCTTAATAATTCAGGCAGCAGAAATGAGTTATTAAACTTAGCTAAATTGTATTGGTCGTTGAAAATGTGTACATGCAAGCCAGTGACATACTCATTCATTCCCATACGTAAAATAAAGTAAGTGACTTTATGATATGTTCAGTTACATCAAAGAAATGCTAAACTAGGTACTTACAGATTTTGCCGCTGTACACAAACTATTTATTTATTATTTTAGATTAACGCACTATTATCTTAATTATTAATTTGTATTTTTTTTTGGCTTGCCTTGATGAACAAACTTATTGCTAATTACACTCTACTTTACTTTATTCATCAAAATTATACTCAAGTTAATTTATCTGAATTATTCCCAAAAATATTGATGCTAAGTACCGCGCTACATTAGATGAATGCATAATACAATACTTAATAAATTTATTATCACATTTTAGTATGACATGACTTTATTTTTTAATAATTATTAATCTATTATTATTTTATTCCGGATTATTATTTCGCTACTTTATTGGACATTACGACGTTCGGTGGACGCCCAAAATTACTATCCCTTACTGCTGTGGGCAAATCGTTTTAATACATCTCAGTTCCCCTTCCACATATCGATATGCATACTTTTAGTCATGATTAATTTGTATCTCATTTCCGCATTCTAGAACATTTTCTATAACACCTCTGTGATATCGGTTAATGGACTTTGTTCACATGCATAGCTTCTATGTACAATTGATTTGTTTAAGATCTAATTAATTAGCATAGAGTATACTCAATAAGTAATATTTATCTTCATAGTTTGATCATAAAATAGATCTATAGTAAGTTACACGAAGACTGTCCACGTATCTATAATCTTATTTACAATGCTAAACCTTTTATTGCGTCTAATTATTTTAACGTATTCACCTTATTTGTGAGTACTTAATGCCCAATCCTTTTACATGAACCTAAACAGGAACATGGATGAATCTCCAGGTATCAACAGGATATAGAAAATCTTCAAGTGTCCTCGTTCCCGAAAATCTGCAAATGAATAAATATAGTACATGCATAAAAGAGTGGTATGGAGCTAAATATGGCTAGAAAAAGAATAATCGGTCCCATTTTGGTACATGAATATATTGACTTACCATCAGCTTATTAACCAAGCTACTAGTGAACGTAGAATTATATTTTATGGTAGCACTTCTTGGTGATGAAGTACAGGTTGGTTCATGTACTAAAATGTACCAACTTCGGGCACTAATTGCGAGAGATAATCTCAATGCTCGTGTAAACAGATCTGAGAGCAATCCCCGGCATTTCTCTGTGTTGCAGAACATGTGTTAGATATCAAATTTTGTTTCAGAGTGCTTTCAGTTTGCCTCTCTCAGAGACTAGTTTTTAGTTTCTAAATGTGGTCGAAATATTGCACGACATTAAGAATGTCAGAAGAAAGGCTGGACAGAAAGATAAAATGATGTGTTTGCTTTGATTTCGGATTGGAAACTTTTACGTAAACAAGAAATTATACCGCAAAAAATTAAGAAAGCAAAGTGCTCTATAGAAACTGGTTTGCAAATTTAGTACCACTGTCAATAAAATAAATAGAGAATTACACAATTTGAGGAGACGGTTTCATTCGGAACTAAAAAATTTAAAACCAAAAAAAGCGACGATAGAGGATACTTACTTAAGTACATGTGTGTTTTTTGACGTACTAAAATTTATAAACTATGACCAATCAAACCCTTCAACGTCTGATAGAACAGTAACTGTTTTTCATATTGAAATAACAATCCGACTGAAATAACTGATTGTAGCTGCAGGTTACTTTAATTAATGGAACAGTTTGTTATTATGTTTAAATATACTTATATCTCCAGAGCATTTTTCCTTTTGGCGAAACAACGAAATCTCTAAATTCATCTCATAGATCTCTGGCATTAATACTATAATTATGAGATGCTCCTTCTAACTGCAATAAATTTGAGTTTGGCATTTCGAGGATGCGCCATTCGCTACTTTTGTCATCAGTATCGGGGGGTGCATGAAATTGTCTTTTAAATCCATTAGAAATTTGTGAAGTGCACATATATTGCACATACAATAGCAGGGCCTGGGCCTAGTTCTATTAGCTTTATTAGTTTACTATCAGTGCGTCTTTCTACTGGTAAATTACTTCTACGGAATAATGTTAATAATCACTGTATTGTTTAAAATAAAACATAAGACTTTGCAATTAGAGTGTCTAATATTACCAGTACTTCGCTGAATTTATATTTCTTTAGTGATATCGGCAACCCTTATCTACCACAAATTGTCAATTCGATGTAGCAAAAATAATAAATTAAATAAATACGTAGATTCAACAATTAGGATGCTACAAAAATCAGTAAAATAGCACCCATGATCTATTGATCAATTGAGCATATTTCTAGAGGTTTTTATAAATAATTTTGTGGTCTTACAGTTCCCTAGTCTTCATAAATCCTTAATTAAATTCACATAAATGTACAGCGTTACCTTAGATGGATGCCTTACTAAATTAACTTGTTGCATATTTATTCAGATGAAGAATTTAATACAGAAGAATGAGTCACTAGCAACAAAACAGAAATATACAGTACTAGTTGATACCATCGATACATTTTACGCAGAAATACTTGCGCCGTATGGATTTTATACGAGGCAATCAATCAATATCATCAATATGTAGGTGGCTGATATGTATTTATTTATCAAAACAACCTACAGTAATATGACTGCATTATTTACACGCGATACTCGCCCCATCCTCAAAGACTTTCGACCCTGAAGGAGTAAAATCCCTTGGCAATTCAAATACACCACACCTATCAATGAGCTCAACTTTGTGTTTTTTTATCTAATTATAATTAGATAAAAAAATATAAATAAGTAATTAGCATCTAGGCTGCAAGAAATGCTTAGAAAAGTCTTTAGCTTAAGGTAAGCGTGCACTTTTACGAATAATTTTAACGATCATTGAACTGACATCTGATACAAATCAATTAAGAAAACATCAATATACAACAAATAATAATGCATAATAATAAAAATAGTAACATAATAACAATTATAAAATAATAATGTATGCAAAACATAAAATTTAATACATCACGTACATTTTTGTCTGCGATATGGGTTCAACATAAACGCATCATCAGCAGGGGCATTGCATATGAAACTGGTGTCTCTCTGCCTGGCAGAGGTAAATGCACTTGGAAATTTTAATGTATTCTTCATTAATGCTGTGGCTAAGTAACGTTGAAAACACCCCGGCCTGATACTCGCCCGATAGAGCTACGGCGATATATAAAAATTTATAGGTTGCATCAATCAGTGCCATTAGTACAATGCTTTTCAATCCCTTGTATTTATAGTAGTAGCTACCACTGGCTTTGGGCGCTTGAATACAAATGTGTTTCCCATTGAGAACGCCTACCAAGTGAAGAAAATTCCAAATTTCGTCAAATAACTTTGTATGTTCAAGCCACTTTTTGGTGTTTCTTGAGTGTGAAGTAGAGATAATCAAATTAAAATATTTTTTTTCGCAATAGTAAATGGATTTTTGAATCTGTTTTGGATTAATGAAAGCGAAAAAGAAAATGAGATAACGGAATCTATTGAGAATACAATGAAACCCCAATACAAAAATAAACTAAATAAAGGCAAACCAGAAGATGATTTTAAAATTTTTGGAGATTATCTTGTATCGGAATTCAGTAATTTAAAATCTGTAGGAAATCAGTACTCTTTTTTATCAAAATTCTAAAATTAGATATTCAGAGCATCCGAAACAACAAAACGTGCATCCGAAATTCATGTTATTAATTATTCAACCGCACTATCATATTCTTCGGTTTTACAACCCCCTACTCCACATTGCATATCTGTTGCGTCTCATCTATCAGACTTTGAACCATATTGTAACGCAAAAGTCATTAGATGTATTTAATTTTCAGGATTCTGGTGTACAGAGTTCTAACTGGCAAAATCTTGTAAAAATCAGTGAATTTCGTAAGAAATAATATAGCAATCTACTATTATAAGTTCATTCAATTCAGGCGCTTAGTATCAAAGCCGGCCGCTCGATTTTGCTCAATTTTATGCATATATTTTGTACAATTACTGCAGGAAATCCAAGCAGAAAAAATATTTTATTGTTTTAATTGGACTAAAAATCCATAATTAATTCCCCCGAAGATGCTTGGATCGAACGGATTCTGAAGCACACACCCATCTTCAAAGCTATTTCTATATGGAATAGAATGGGTTTTGATTTATACTGTTCGGCACAGTTATTGAATACAGTTTAAACTTGTGAAAAATAAAAAATAAACATTTTTAGAAACAAATGGTATCGAATGGGTTTTGATACCAAGTGCCTCAATTATACATTAAACAAATTATATCGCGAAATAAAAATCAATTAAAAAATAAAACGCTACACGTATAACCTATTGTTATGTATACTCTCATACCTAGCACGAAAAAATGTGCACTTTGGTTTCCATGCAAAATTTGAAGTTTTGCAACGGACTCGCCTGATTAATCTAATCCGCAAGGGGGCCACAATAGATTTAGAGAGAGGGAGAAAGAGAATAGATGAGAGAAAGAGAGAGAGAATAGATGAGAGAGAAAGAGAGAAAGAGAAAGAGACAGAGAGAGAGAGAGAGAGAGAGAATAGAAAAATTATGTTAGTGGTCTACTGTTTCATATTCATTATTATCTCTTAGGGCGTTTTATACCTTTCCGTGTTCCTTGGCGTGAGTCCTGTATTTTGCTTATTTCGTCTTTCAACTTTTTTCATCTGCTCTGATTTGTTTCCATATAAGGAATAGCTTTTCCTCCACTGAGTAGCGCATTTTGTTTCACAAAGAGCCCGCGAGGGCCCTGCAATGGTTATACTGATCTTTTGCAAAATCAATATTAAATATTATTTAAAAAATAAATTCTCCTATCTAAAATCAACATCTTATAAATCAGAATCAAAACTTAGAATTTGAGTCTTGTATAACATAGAGATACCATTGCTTAATTCTGAAATGCAAATAATTCTTCATTACGGACTGAATTCTAGAATCGTATTTAAAACTAGTTTCAAATGTAAATAAGAACGTGCGTAGCTTGGGAAATAAAATACATGATTCAAGTTCTATATCTAATTAAAACACATAACACGCCTGCAGTTTTTTCTTTCCAGCTATTGACTTATAATCGCAGAATATTAAATCACACATGCATTAAGTTCTACTCAGCAAAATTGCAAACCTACAATGTAACACAACATCTTCATTAAGTATTCAAATCCTTTGCGTAATGACACAACTATATCGCAATGGAATTTCCTGTGGAAAAAATCTTATTGTTCCACGTTTAACAATATCATAGTTGCATTGTTAAGAAGTTTTTACACAATTACTAGAAAATAATGAATGATACTTAATGAGATTATTATATGTTCCTTTTCTAATTGAAAACCGTTTGCACACTTTGCGTTCAAGCGTCAACGATTAACCATAAATTATGACATTACCATTAGGGTTTTAATGGAAAATATATAACACAAAGAGGCGACAAATTGTCTACTACAGTTGTATAAGATCAAATTGGGATCGTCAGCACAGTTAAAACCCTGTCAGAGAGAACCCTTCGCTACAAATGTCTCAAATATAGGCATATAAGAAACAACTGTACTGTGTTGGGCCAGACAGAAGTGCATTGTAATTCAGACGGCAAAAAGCGGGCCATAAGACCAAACGCTCTGAGGTTCTGAAAGAAAATTACATAATATATGAAACAGCTATTATAAGATCAAACTGGAAAGTAACTTGTCTCTGATGCCCTGAGCGGAAATTGGCAAAGAGATCTACAAAACTAATTCGCAATAATTGAAATTCTATAAACAACGTGAATAGATACTACCTAACCCACCAACCATAATACAAAAAGGAATATACGTACCAATAGTAATGGTGGAAAGGCAGCGACCAATTACATGTTCTAGGTAAAAGCGACTATCTATTTATCGGGTAGATATATCGTGCGTAGGTTACCGAACCCATCTCTGTGTTCATGATTTTAAATGACACAGTTCGGTGAAGAAAACTTTGTTAGGTGAAAATTGGCGCAAAGTAATTTTTACCGGCGAAGATTCTGTTTGGAGGTATGTTATTGTCCCACGAGCCTGGTCAACCTCCAATAATAGGTTGGTTCAACGGCCTGTTAAGCACCGAGTAAAAATGCTTTAAGATTGCTTCTCAAAACTGGGTTTAGGAACTTTACACCTGTTTAGCTACAACCTGAATTTTTGAATGCTCCGAAAATACTCTAGATTTATATGAAATATTTGTAAGCAAATCACGACCGTTGGTTCATCAGGAACAATAAGGGTTCGATTCAGCAGGAAGGCAACGACCTCAAAAACCGCACTAAGACTTGCACCGAGTGGAAAGAGCAGTCTGGTATCACTGCAGTTGACTTGTCGTCGCAATCGCCTGTTGCCCAAAGCAAATCCGATTGAAAATGTGTCGGTATACATCAAGCAAAAGCTTCGTGGAGGAAATTGTTTACATTGGAGCAGTTCACACGAGAAATTCGTTGCATTTGGAGGTCCTTGCCGAATCAATAGGCTGTCAACTTGCTCGAAACTATGTCTCGGAGATGTCACGGAATTAACGACGAGGGTGGTGACTGGAAATATTATTGATATAATAGAATTTTCGATCTTCATTTTCCTCTTTGTATTTGAAAATGAATTTAAATAAATTTTTATGCACATTAACCTGAACACGCTATTACTTAACTGAATGTATATCACCGAACTTAACGTATGATGTCTTCGTACTGCTTTGGAAGGCCTTGAGTAAACCATCAGGGTGATAAAAGGCGAGATTCTGGTAACAGGGGATTTCAACGCAAAGTCACCCGCTTGTGGTTTAGACAAAGTTGACGTTAGAGGCATAGAGGTTGTTAAAATGGCAACAACCCTAGGCATTGTCATGATCAATTATCCTACTTTTGAGAGGGGAACCAGCCACTGCATAAAAGATATTACATCAAAACGGCAGCACAAATTAGAGACCGTAAAGCTTTAGAGAAGGCTACAGGAGGCGATCATATGTACATTCAGTGTTCAATTGATGCAAAATTGGTCGCAAATAGAAGAATACTACAGACACGGCACACGAAAGGCTGGGTATCACAGAAACTGGAGAGAAAAGCATTCTAGATGGACATACTCAGACAAGAGCGACTGGCAGACCTAACAATGGATATAGACACCTATGCAGAACGGATAACAGAAACAATTAGTCGATCTGGTGATAAATTCATGTCATCCCGTAAAGAATTCCAATGTTCGCAGCCGTATGGTGGCGAACAATTAAAATCAGCGAATTTAAATTTGAATAAATGAGAACACGACGAAAGTACAAAAAGAATTCTTCATCTGATATGTGTAGTAGATACTGCCCAGATGCATAGGAGGCAAAAAAATTACAAAGACTCGAATTAAAATGCAGCCAAAGTTCTTGATTGCAAGAGTTTCTAACTACTATAGGCTCAGACTCTTTAGGGCTACCATATAAAATATATATATAAAGAAATGGAGAATAGTCAATCGAGCCCTGCATAAATTAGACATAGAGATGATCATAAGAGACCTGAAAGACCTGTTTCCTTACCGGACGGAAAACTGTTTCAACCTAGAGAACAGAGAGGGAGGCATGTTGTTTCTATCAAAACAGAAGAACACCTGAATGCAAAGCTCAGGTTGAGCAATGCTACAGCTCCGAACAATATTGCAAAAGAAATAGTCAAAACAGTGATAAAAACAACACTCAATATGCAAGAAAATTTATGGGAATCATCAGTTAAAATGGGAATCATCAAAGAAGTAGCAGCTAATGGTAAGCTATATGCCCTCTGTGATAAAGAGAGAGTATGACTTAGAACTAGATTGAATTCCGTTAGACTAAGTAGACAATAATTAAACACAGAGTGCCATTGCTCGGTTTGTGGAAGGGGTAAAGCAGTGCGCGTGGTCGCCTTTAGTAGATAAGTTCGTGCTGTTTTCAGTTATCGTCATGGCTTGGACACAAGTACATGGCGTATTTCCAGTCAAGGAATTCATAAAACATGACGAATCTGTAACAGCGACACATCGTGTTTGATGTTGGCCGACATGGTACCGTTCCGGACGGGAGAACAATTCGCCGGTGGATTTTGGATTTTAAGCTTCCGTGAAAAAATATTAATTTCATAATTTACTCTATAAAATAATGGCAGCATGGAAGTTTAACGACAAAACATCAAATATTCAATTAAACATGCGACCACTAGCAAAGCTATTAATAAAAAACGATCCAGAAGGCTCCATATACCAGATGACGAAGGAATCGATCGACGATAGCAAACAGGTGGCTAAAACAAATCCTGATATATAAGTTGCCCTTCTTAATAGATACGGAAAACAAATCCATATTAAAGATTATTTGTGTCTTCGAAGTGCCCATGAGCTCAATTAGAAGAGTAATCGACCGGTAATTGAGAGGTCCAGGTTCGATTCCCGACCGGAGTAAACATTTTTTTGAGACACAAGTAATAAGAAATATTAATTGCATATTTTACTATATTAAATATTGTTTTTGCTATTATTTAATAAACTTCAACATATGAATCAGGTTATAATGCGCCATAAGGAACTATGTTTCCCTTCAGTGTTTTAATCTAAGAAAGCGAGTCCTTTATTAAGATAAGTTACAATATGCTTTCTTAACACCCCAAAGTGTATCAAGTCAGGAATGGCAAATATATGTCTTGATATACGTGGCTGTTTTACGTTATCATCCCTTAAACTAAGCGACAAATATATTTCATGTTGATAATGTTATCCGTTACCGTTTTGGGGCGGTCGCACATGGATATTCTCCCTACTGAATATGTTAGAATTATGGATATTCACTTGCAAAAATATATAAGGTGTAATCATAATAAATTTTCAAAATTAGTATTACATTTATATTAAGTATTTACATAAAATATATTATATTAAATTTTTATTTTTAAATATCATGTAAACCTAAATTTTTTTTAGTTGATTAATTATTGTTCTTAATTACATTCTTATAAATAGAACTTTTATCAAGAAAGGTTAAATAGAAATTAAATTAAGCAAAGTAACGGCACCAAAACAAAAGTATTATCTAATCTGCCTTCATTATTTTTCTTCGTTTGCGTCCAAAATTCAGTCCTTGCAGCTATGTTTTGTATTAGTGTGACATTAATGGGGTGTCACGACAATGGTTTTACCAAATTATCCAGTTAGACTCGGTTCTGGACTTCCCCATTGGGGTTCTCGCGCAATCTTCTTAGAATTTCAGCTCTTCCCGCCTTCCAGATTTCTACGAATTTTTTCCCCTTTAGTTCCCTTCTAAAATATGCATTTCTGTAATGCCAAGGAGTATCCATTATTTTCTTTATTAATTTATTGTGACACTTGGATATTATTTCTAATAGTTTACTTGGGATATTGCTTCATAATTCCTGTCCTATTATAGTACCGACTCTAACGCTCTAGTTTTAATCCTCAATCCACTAATCTCTTTTATCATACGATACAGTTTTTTTACTTTTAATTGCCAGTTGGGATGTACGTTTCACATGGTTTTAAAAACCAAGTAGTCTTTATCAAAGTTGCTGATCTTATAACTTCAATTTTAATTGACGCCAACTTTACTAAATTAAACTTTGGTCTTTAGTGTCCAGAATGGACCACCTCTGTTTTTATGGCATTTATTTTAATTTTCCATTCCTTGCAATAACTGTCAATCCTGGAAAGTGCCCTTTCTAGTCTTTTTGCTCTTACGCATTTGTGTGCTCCTTTTGCAAATACATCCATTCATCCGCAAACTTCATCTTCACTTATTTATGGGAAAGTCCGAAGTGAGAATTTTATAAAATACTGGGCTTATTAGAGAGCCGTGTGGCAATGTTTCTCTTAACACCATCCAAGTAGAGAATTTTTTCTTTCACCTTTATGTTGTACTTCCTAAATGAAAGTATAGTTGAAACTATATCTTCCTGTGCTTCTAGTTTTTTCAATTTATATACGAGTCCATTCCGCACATTCTATAGTACGCCTTTCAGATGTAGATAAAGGCTCACATCTCTTATTGTTTGAACTTCATTTCTTTAGTTGCAGGATAAATTTACTTCTCTAAAATTGCGGCTTGATTTATCGTCGTCACTTTTCTCATAGATCCAAACTGTGCTGGTGGGATAACGTTATCTTCAGTCCAGTCTTATATATTATCTTTCAAAAAACCTTCTAATATTTGGGCCATACCATCTAATAATGATATTGGTCTTCTGTTACTTGAAATACTTATACCTTTTACTCCTTTTGGTATAGTGATAACATTGCGTCCTTCCATCTCTTCGGGTGGTATTGTTGCTTTACTATCGCCTTGTAACTATTGGTCATCGGCGTAATGAACTTAGTTGGCAAAAGTTTTAGTAGTTGGTTCGGGATGTTATCCTCTACTGGGATGGCTTTTTTACGAGTTCATTGCGTTTAATTTGTTGAGTACATCTTCCGCTTTAAACCATTCCTCCTTATTTTTGGTAGTCTTTCAATTGTCGTTATTGCTCATCGTTCTTCCTCTTCTATCTATTCTTTCTTTGTGTCTTTATTAGAACATTGTTAAACCAATCCCCTTCATAAACCAATCCGCCTTCAATGTTTATGGGAATATTGGATTCTTTGGCCCTTAGTATATTTTAGTCAACATCCCTAACTTATATTTTTCTTCATTTGCTCCGTTAATTTTCCTCCTCCAGCTCTCCTCACTTTTCTTCTTGACGAGATTATTTACTTATCGCTGATGTTTTCAATAACATATTTTGTCCTGTTACGATTTAATCTTCTTGAATTTTAGTCTTCTCGCATTTTACCGGTTAAATTCAATTTCCTCGTTGGTATCTAGCTTACATTGCAGTTCAATTTCTTGTATGTGTTTTAAATACCGCATTCAGTTTACTTTTATTTTTGCCTAATTAACATGTCCCGTAACTATATCTGCTATGCCTGGATGCTGATCCAAGTTAAGAGCGTATATTACTTTGGGTTTAGTTTATCTTTTACATTGTGCGTTATGTAAATATCGTGGATTCTTCCGCGAGTAGGAATATTCGTGCTATTTTCTGCCGCTTAAATGTCAATATCTGAGTAATTCCTCTCAAATTTGAAAATTGTCAACCCACTAACAATGACGCTTCTGTTAACCCAAATGCCATGTTTAGCGTTTTGGATTCCCCCTTTTGTCATTGTGCCATGTTTAGAAATAGCTAAAAAATCGCTACCTAGCACTACTTCATTTAGTGGACTGTACATTGTCATCACTGTTAGTTTATTATTCACACTTGTTTTTATGCCTATAGCTTCACTATTGGTTAGGCCAAATTCAATTTTTGTTCCGCACACTTAGACACTCTTTGAGACTATTAAGCTATTAAGACTCCTCCACCAGATCGTCTGCTTGTGCTGTATTTAAATCGTTTATCTCAACTTATCGTTCACCCCTTGTAAATATCGTTTTAGTTTAGTTCAAGATGCGCCCACAAGTTTGTGTATGTATAGTTTTGGGGTGCGTTTAAATGCGTGAGCATATTTGTAGTTAGCTAAAGCGAAAGAGAGAGAAGAGTCTTGAAAGAACCATTTGCCTATTTGGATGGCATAAAAAAGCTAGCGGGTATAAAATTCGTGTACCATAGCGCTAACGATTCGTTATAGTCTAAATTTGACCGCTATCGTGTAAGATAGACCGCTAGTACGCTATTAATTAATCCTTAACCGTTCGCGAACAGGAACAGGTGTGCAAGCAGAAGTCCAGTCTTAAGCCTTCACCCGTTTCCTTAGTCCTATCAGAAAAGTGGCTGAAGACAACACCCGTCTCGTTAAGGTAAGTCGCATTCCTTTTTTTATTTTGTACTATACCGGTTTATTGTGTCGTTGTTTGTTTGAATTTAGCTCGAGAATTATTGCTAATTTAATTGCGTTAGATACAGTCCATTTCTCATTAAAAGGCGCACGGTAAAACCAGTTTAATTTTGTAGCTCTGGAGCCGGCCCTATCATCATCCCTGTCGATCTTTTCTGAACATTTTATATCCCGGCACATTCCACGACCTTTATGAGTCTCTTATAAACAGTCTCAAATAAGTCTGTCTCAAATAAGTGAGTCTCTTAGAAACATTACTGTTATGTCGTATTCCCACATAAATTGGTGAAGTTCCTGCGGATCATCCTCTTTAGCCCATTGGCGTTCCACGTGACAATTCCTTTTATTCTTCTAACACTTCCCATTCTAAATTTCTCTTAAAACATCCGATAATATTTATCGAAGGACTGCTCTAATTGTAATTGTAAATATAATTGTAAGATCTCTTATTGTAGCGATGGCTTTGTTCTTTTCGCATAGGTAACACCTGTTTGACCTTCTGCTACGTTGGCTTTCTATACCATTGCTTCGGCTCTTTTCTTCTTAACATTATAATAATTTCATTAAAAAGAAAACATCAAGAAATCACATATCAGGAAACTATACTAGCCATAAAATAGAACTAGTATGTCTGTTCACTAACAAGGAAATGTTTATTTACAGAATTTGTAATTGAGTTCGGTGGACGAGTAGGAGCATCATCCGTTTGGAATCATGCATCATCTAACTTTAAATTATGAATTTCTGGAATGTTTTTTATTAATAACATTCCAGCCAAACAATAACTGGATATTTATTGCAGTCTGTTCTGTCTCTAAGTTTTCTGATCATTAAATAAAATAATAAGTAAACGTCAAAAATAACATGCACATAATATGTATATAATAATTTAACTGAACAAAAAAAAAATAAACAAAAAATAATTTAAAAGAAAAACTTGCATGTACATTACACATACCGCTAAATTTGCGATTGAGTAGTGCGATTGAGAGACTGAAAGACGCTTACTTCCTGATGGTTATTTTAAGCAAAAACATCTTTTTTTCGTTAACTAAATTACAGAAAGTGTTAAAAAACTCACCTTATATAAATTCTTCTAAGGTCTTGAATTTAACAGCTTTCGTGGCGTCTCCCATAAAAAAAACGTAAAATTCCTGTGAATCCTGAATTCCTCTGAAATGCCACGAGATTTTTGTGTTTTTTGTGAGAAAAATCTACCCATCAAGTTTTATAAACTTAATAAGAGAGTTTTGGAAATTAATCAATCGGTCTTCGTACTGAAAATATAGCTCTCACAAATCTTACAGTGTGTCCGTTCTTATGCCACATTAAGATTTCAAGCTTTTCTTTCTTGTTGTATAGTATAACTTCAAATTATATTAGAAATGAAGCTATGAAATTTGATGCGAGATTTCTATACCTAGTGCATTTGTGAATTGGAGATTAAATACCTCGCCCTATTGGTTCTTCTGATTAGGACAATGATAGCGTCAAATTTAAATGTAACTATAAATATTATTTGCTTTTATAAGTACTATTTAATAAGATAACTATTATATCGCTTATAAATCTGGAGTGAAGTTATTTTATATTACATTAATTTTCATTATGGAATTACAAAAACTTTTTTAAAGTATCTCTGTAAAAATATTAGGTAATTACTAATATATAAATAAAGAAAAAAGGTAGAATAAAAGCATATATAGATAAAAGATTTATTTATTTAAAATAGTAAGAAATAGTATTAAAAATAATAGTAAGACATAGTAAAAAAATAATAATATCGTCAATAATAGTAAAAAATACTGTAATAAATTGATTATGCTAATTATATTAGCAGTAGTTTTTTTATACAGTTTTCCCTATACTGCATGACAATAAATGAGGCACTTGTGATTTTTTTGGATGAGGTAAATCTGTTGGTGTTCCTCTTTTTCGTTTGGGATATGTGTGATCTTGGTGACTTTTCGGACGTCTTCCACTAAAAGCAACATTTCTACCTCCAACCTGAAATTTTCTACGTGCTCCAAAGTGGGTTGTACTCCAATTTTTCTGCCACGTTGGCCATTCTTTTTTGTAGGTAGTCCAGAATAATTTCCGAACATGTGCAATGCTGATGCCATTGTAGAGTCAATTTTGATGCCTCTTACTAGTTCAAAAAATTTATTTATAGGTTGGAGATAATCATCTGGATTGTTTTTGAACCTCTCTGTGATGATATTTACTGCTTTTTTCAAACTAATCTCCGTTTCTTTAATTTTGGATTCACAAGTAAAGTCATTATCAACTATACAACAACATTTTCTATGTTTTTGTTAACAGTATTATTTTTTAGATCTTGTAACTAAGAATTATCTGAATAAGTAGTTTCATGATCACTAGTCCTTACAGTAGTTAACTATTAAACCAGCTTGAAGGAAAATTCCAGTTGATTAATTTTGCTTAGCACAATTTTCTGTTTTGGGTCATTTATTGGTAAAAACTGATTAGAAGTTAATTTATATTTTTTTATTACAGCATACTGATGCTTGCAGGAGGCACCAGTTTCCCCGTAAAACATGTACATATTTCTATGGCTGTATTAACATAATATTGATTACTATCTGATACTACTTGATAAATATTATCATCCATTATATTGCATTTTAAATTCTGAATACTATCTTCTCTGGTAAAATATTTACAGTTTGCTATGCCTTCTGTTCTATTATTTATTCTGTCAGAAATTTTTCGTTCATAATTATGTTCGGAGCTAGTAGACAGGTAATCAAATATTTGCACTGTACTGAAAGCTTTTATTCTGTGTCATACTTTTTTTTAGTGTCTTCAATGTAGCTTCACAGTAATTGTTTGTATTGTTACCACGGATTAACATAGAGACCCGGTAATACATTGCCCATTCTTGAGATCTCTTTCTATAATATTCCATCTTTCTTATAAAATCCGGATATTTTTGTACAACATTATCGTTTAGAAATATTTCAAATTTATCACGGAATTTTTCTTCTTCTTCAACATGAACCAAATATTTAAATAAATTATACAAATATATGTTCTCATCTTTGTGAATTCCGAGTTTACTATCCCATAAATATCACACTACACTTTGAAGCACATGATATTTGCATAATGACATTTGTTGAATTAGGAAAACACATGGCTAATGAATTCCGTTCAGTAGCAGAATCATCGGTGATTATTATTCTTGGACCAGATTTTCCATAAAAGGCTCCATTCTCCAAAATTGTTTTAAATAACGCAAGTGCTTTAGAAATAGTTTTTTTCTGAGTCATTGTATGTTATTAAGATGCTAACGGGCAATGCTCCAACTACGGAAGGGCATAATAAAAGAAAAACTCTACTGTTTTGGCGATCCATGTTTCCCGATGAGTCTACAAACATTATTTCAGATGATGATTTTAGATACTTGTGTACGCGATTCATAATTGGAAAACACACAACAATTACAAGGTCTTCTCGATCATCTGATATTGCAGCACATGTATTTCCACATTTTGTGTTATATTTTTCAATGAATCCCTTAAAACTATTAAACATTTCTGCTCCTGTGGGAATACCATATTATTTATGGAATATATTATTATATAACTGATAGCACCATTTTCTTGTTGGGCATTTGGAACCATCTGCAACTATTCTAAAATATTCATCGATACTAAACTGATCCTGTAATTCTGTTTGAAACTATTCCAAAGCAGATGATGGTGAATGCCCCCTTGAAAATAATTTACTAAATTTTTCTATTAATTCTATTCCTGGTTTTCTATGACGCAAAGAATATGCTGTGGTTATGTTCATACTGCAATGATATTTTTGTCGGTAATTTATTTTAGTAAATATCTTTACTTCTGAAAAATGTGTTTAATTAGAATGAAATACGTTGATCAATATTTTTTAACTATTCATACCGATTTGCTTAATATTGATAATTAAATTTCGCTGGTATGCTTATAGTGCGGAGTCCTTGTACTAAATTTTGGCCTCGTATTGTGCGAACAATGATACACACGCTATAAAGTGATGACTAAATATTTCATAATGACACTACTAACAATTTATAAGTACCTAAAATATAGTTTAATTCGTATTTTCTTCATACGTGCTATCTGTGTTGCAGGAAGTTTTAATTATTTCTTCTAGTTCGGACTTCCAAAAAATATCTTCCTCTTTGCTACGAATGTTTATGCGAGTAATTTGTTATTAATGTTTCTAAACACTCTGGTAATATACTCGAAACTTTAAACAAAAACATGTGGAAACACTATTCTAAAAACACAAGAGTAACAAGAATTACACATACCTTTTCTTTTTCATAATCAGATAAACTTAATTTACTCTCAAATTGATTTTTTTTCTTAATTTCCATTTGTGTTTAAAAACCTGCTATCACCAAAATGGAACCACTTCTTAACCCGGGCTTTTATTTGGCCAATCGGAATGCTGCATTTTACCTCCCACTCGCATATGCACCAGGTATAGAAATCTCGCAAACTTGATTTAATACAAGTACTGTTGGCTGCATACATAATCTTAACGCGTTGACCGTTTATAATACAACCATAATACAAGTAACTGTTTTGCGTATGTTCGCTTTTAAAACATTCTGTATATATTTACTAAACAATCTATCAGAAACATAAAATTGATGCAAATCAACTTGATATTTTTCGATCTGAAATGAGAAGCACATTTGGAGACTTCCGAGCAGAAACAAGCGGTCTAGAATTTCTCTTAAACAACTGGATTAATTCAAATGATATTTGACAAGAGATGCAATAAACATAATCTTCAATCCAAAGAACATAAGCGCTGTTGATAAATCGCAATTAGTAAAATTCTTAGGTTTATGTAATAAGTAACAGATTTAACGGAAAAAAGTCAGAAACAGACTCAAAATATAGTATCATTAATTTATTAAATAGAGTAAATGAAATTAATATTTCTTATTATTTGTGTCTCGAAAAAATGTTTACGCCGTCCGGCACCCGGACCTCTCGATTGGCGGCCGATTGCTCTTCCAATTGAGCTAACGGGCAACTTTTATATCAGGATTTGTTTTGGCCATGTGTGTGTTACCGTAGATGGATTCATTCGTCATCGGGTAGATGGAGCCTCCTGAATGTTTTTTTTTATTAATTTTTTTTCCGCTTCGCTGGCGGTCGCTTGTTTAATTAATTATTTGATGTTTCGTGGTTCAATCTCCATAATTTAATCATTATTTAATAGACTAAATTATGAAATTAATATTTCTAAGTAATTGTGTCTCGAAAAAATATTTACCCGGTCCGGGACTCGCACCCGGACCTCTCGATTCCTCTTCCAATTGAGCGAACGGGGACTTATTCAAAGACACAATTAATATTTAATATATATTTATTTTCCGTATCTATTAAGATAGGCAACTTATATATCAGGATTTGGCCAACTGTATTACAGTAAATTATGAAATTGATAACCACGAAACATCAAATACCCCGAAACATCAAATATTCAATTTATTTATTAGTTTGGAATTAATTCTCCGACAAATTGTTATTTCTCCGACAAATGCATGCAATTCAAATCGGATTGGATTGACTGCAAATTGTAAATACTGCTTAGAAACAAGATTTAAATCACACTACGCTATGAAATAAATTCCTTTTTTAATTTCTGCATAATCTTTTTAAATTCTACCATGTTTTATTTTAAATCCCGTTTATACGATAGTAGAAATAATTAAAATTAAGTTAACAGATTTTGAGTGCTTTCAATTAATTTTGTACAAATTATTGATCCATAAGTTATTCGGAATCTACTTCGTATATCCATTGAATCGGTAGAAGATGTACAATTCCTTTCCGAGACTTTATTACTACTCTTGCATTTAATACGCTTGATAAAACTGTTTAATGAGCACGATGGTGCAAAACTTTAGGAACTTAGTCAAGATAATTATAAATTAGGTTGAATCGCGTATGCTTCTTGTTTGATGTGAGCTCTATACATACATATGTGGGAGTTAGATAGATAGTTCAGAGTTATGTTCTCCATTTTC
>WYDF02085760.1:0-11024 GCA_009867245.2 Adranes taylori | reverse complement strand
TGTTTCAATTGTTTAGCGCGTTTCAAATTAACGCTAAAAATGTTTGTTGTGCGTAGTGCGGGTGTCGACTGTCCAAATATCATAAACAAGCGAAACAATATAAATTACAGTCGTAAAGGTATGTATGTTTGTTGAACTGCTCATTTTAGGTGTTACGTTGGCTATTATTTATATTTTGTGATGTAGTATTTCTCCTGAAAACAAACAAAAAAACACTACGAGCATTAGATAATAAATTACGTGGTTTTATCTGTTATTTCCACTTGAACAAGTTGGAACAATTTGTATTGTATATTGTTGAAATTTGTCGATCTACTAAAAAATGATTGTAATAACGTAGGAATCAGGAAACAGTAGAATGGGGTAAGATCGTAAACAGGAAGCGCTATGAATTTATTCTAATATAACAAACTTGTTTTTTGCAGCATAAATTTTGTCTCATGTGTGCTTATTTTTGGTAAGTATGAAAAACATAGATTAAACTTTACGTTATCTCAAAAATTTAATTGCACTGCTAAGTTTGAATCTGCGACGGGCTATGACATCAGTTGTTTGCACATGCTCACCCAAATCTTTACTTCTGGGTACAAACCGAAACCGAAGAACGTATACAATAGAAACATTTGACGAAGTATTAACAGAATTTAGGTTAGAACACCTAGCAGAAGAACAGACATTTCAAAAAAAAGCAGGAAAGACGGCCTGCTGATTGACTCAAGACGATGGAGAAATACGGATTTGGAATGTACAAGAAAGAGATGTTGGAGCTGGTTGAACTGGAAGAGCTGACAAAGTCAAACCCCCTTTTAAAGATGGTCTCTCTGGAGAAGATTGGTTTCAAGGCTTCAAAAGTAGACTCAATTTGACATTAGAAAACCATAAGGGGTATAAATAGTCCGTAAACGAAGTGCAATTTATTTACAATCCAGGAATATCTTACTGTCATTGCCCAAGGTAGCGGGTTATAAACATAAAATTAAATTATTTATTTGTAGATGGGCAAAAGCCAAATTAATAAAAACAATGAACATAATGGAATAAAAATTAATATTAATATATATGTTAGCTGGATTAAAATAATTTAAGAAGGTTATAATTATATTCAAATATTTGCTTTATGAAACTAAATCGCTACTTCAAAATTACGATATCTATTATAGCACTGAAATTATGAATATTTAAACTTTGAAACGTAAAAGTTAACATCCTCTTACTTAAACTTTGTTTTACTGAGTTATTCATAAAACAATCTAAGAGAATAGCAAAAATCCTGAAATAAAGTAACTCGCACATCATTTTCAGGAGTATCATTAACTCAAATATACTATACTAAAAGTCAGACGTTGAAATGTGGAGGCAAGTCAGTCTAAAAGGGTTGACGTTTACGCTGAACCATGCAGAAATAGAGTTGAAATTAGAAAAGAGAAATACGAAAACGCCCCCTCCCCCATAAAAACAGATTGCTAACGCTATGCGAAAAGAAGGGTCAACTTTGTTTTGTTTCGCTTTCAGTTGTTTTGTCTGAAATTTTTCTTTTATAATTGCTTCCTTCTTGTATAAATAAATTACGTTTTTAGATACCTAAATTTTATACGAAACGAGCTTTGTGAACTCGAAGAAACAATGGCTTTGGTTTATATTTCATTTCGTTTTTCTTGTACCAACTGACAACAAAAAAGAGTTGTAATTAAACGTTTTTTGTTTCGAGCAAACATTAAAATAATTATCGCTAAACAGCTTTTCGTCATATAATTCTCAATTGCAAATTACGTATGAAATTTGCAAGATCATTAGATATAAAACGTTAAATTTCTGAAGAATTCATTTATTACTCATACAATTTTGTTTAGAGCAAAAACGAAAACGCTGTTTCAGTCTGAAGTATTAATGCCGTATTACATATGCCAATAAATTTGCCATATTTGTGAGCTCCAATTTATTGTACACGTGTAATATTTTAACTTGGCCAATAATTCGATGGATTTGGAACGTGTTCTATTTTGAGCCGATTTTTGTGTATTGCCAACTTATTAAATTTTGGATTTCTCATATTGGTAGAGTTATGTTTTTCTATCGAATATCAGGACCGTGCCTGGATACCGTGGCTTCACCAAGCACAAGGTAATTTAAACGTAGTTTATGATGACTTTATTGTCAAAGACTTTGAGATATTTTTCAAATTTATTTCAGAATGGATTTAGATGCATTTAATAAATTGCTAAATATTATTTGTTCCAGAATTTATAAAATTATACCCGTATAGGTATCATTTTTTATATCTGCATGTTATGCCTGCAAAATATAAATTAACTATTTCATTACGATTATCATTGTTGGAGAAACTTATAGAAGTTTGTATAGTGACGCCCAATTTTACACTTTTACATCCGGATTCGGGTGCCATAAGGTTTCGCGTTATTGACCATTGGTCATTGACTTTAATCGACATAAATGAGCATTTTCCCAAAAAATAGTGTGGGCTCCTTTTTTTTTCTTGTTTTACGTAGCAAGTGGAGGAACCTTCAAAAGGCGAAGGATGCCCGTTGCATCCAACAGTGTGGGATTTTTAACCACTAAAACTCCACTCCCTGTTGGGATTGTATATTTTTGGGAGATTGGAGAGTTTGTTTGAAGCAGGATTTATCATCCTCTTCAGCCTGGAACTGGTAATTAATGAAATGCTTTTAGAATTATGGTAAGCTGATAGCTTCTTGCAGATAAGATATACGCTAAAGCATTCGCTTTACAGCCACGGGAACTTGCAATACCTTGGTCATAGCATGGTCAACTGATGAGGGAGTTTGGTTTAGTGGGGTGAGCTGATTTGCTGGTGGTCTTGTATATTTAATTGTTCTTCTTTGGCTGCGCAAGTGGGTGTTAGTAGACCTGAAATAGAAAATAAGAATGTAGGAGAGAGACTGATTGTTTTTGTCTTTTTTTTTTGTTTTTTTTTTTTATATTTTATTTTTATAATTTTTTGTCTTTTAGTTTTTTATAATATAGGCGTGGGGATCATCTTAGGGACAGTGGGATTAATTCAAGGATGTCTTGGAGATCCTCAGGAGGTTCCTGCATTGTTCGGATTATTCGAGCTGGCGGATATGGGAAGGGTCTGCGAGGCAATTTGCTACGATGATGACTGGCTTTCCAATCAGAACGAAGATTCTGGTAGGCTATTGGGTTGTTTTCTGCATCACATCGAGTCGGATAACTAGACTGTAGGGATTTTAGATTATCTGTGATAGGCTCAGCAGAGCAGTGTTCATATAGTAGGGCACTCGCAAGTTGGAAGTGTAACCTGTGAATTTTTCGAAGTATTCTTCGTTCACAGGTAGTAAGTTGGTGTTCTTGCCCGTTAGAAAGAGTAGAATATAGAACAGCTCTATAGTCTATCAGTGGCCTAATATAGGTTTTGTATGTGTGATGTAGAGTTTTTGTATGACCTCTAAAACGTCCTCTGAGTATGGAGATCAGGTTCACGCATTTGCATACCCTGGAAAGGGTGTAGTTTAAGTCAGAATTCCAGTTAAATGTTCTATTAAACCAGACACCTAGGTAGCAGATTTCGTCTTTTAACGAAATGGTTTCATTCCAGAGTCGGAGATTGATGTTTCTTTTTGACATGGTTGGGATGCTGAATGAAGATGTCTTGTGTTTTCTTCGGATTAGGGGTGATGCGCCATTTGCGCGCCCACTTTGTAAAGCCTTTTCTACCATTTTTATTCCCTTTTGTACAGGAAGGGTTCTAACATTTTTCTCCAGAGGGCGTATTTGTATATACATTTGTATGTAAATAACTTTAAAATGATCTATATGGCACCTCCATCGTTTCTATTTATAGCTGCAAATTTCTACTAGTGGGAATTTAGATGTACATTAAGTTAGAGCAAGAATGTTAAAACATGTATTAAGTGTCAATTTTGAAATTATGATATTGTATAATATCTGATATTGTATAATGTTCGACAATAAGGGAGGATTCCGTAGTGAGTTTAAGACTATTGCTGCTTATATTAAATAATAAATGAGTGAAAAAATTACTAAATTACTCAAATTTCTTAGCTTGAATATATTTCTTATAGAAGTACGCCTCAGTGTTGGAGTCCACATTTTAATGTACTGAAAGGACTATTCCTGAAAGGACTTCCAAGAACTCCATTTAATAAGAATTTGCATTATAGGTGAGCTTCCAAGCCCAGCAAATTCAGGTTAGTTGACATGTTTCGTGGAAACAATGATCACTTCATCAGAACTATAAATGGCTATTTTAAATATATAATTTAACAAGAGCAAGAGAAGATTTTACCTCATGCGTCTGCATGTTGGTTTGAAATTTTTTAAAACTTTAACATTTTATGGAAGTATATGAAAAACAAAACTGTTTAAAGTTTGTTAACTTAAGTAACATCTTGATAACAAAAATTTTTATGACATGATGGAATTTAATATATAGCTATATTTTATTTTGCAGCGCATCACCGCCATTTTGGACGATTAATACTGATTTATAACCGACAAAACGTAGCGGGCGGAAACTACTATATCAATATGACTATTAGGTAATCCATTTGTCTACCTATGTATCTTAATAATTCAAATTTTTAAACTTTAATAACCAGAAGAGTAAAATTGTTATCTTGCTCCAATCAACAAAATATATCCATTTGAGTTACATAAATTTACTCAAATTTTGTCAAATTTATAATGATAAGATTTTAATTTTAAAGAAGTTATTAATGTTATATCAATATTTTAAAAGAATTATTTGATTATAGACAATTTATAACCTGTTTTAGGACACAACATGACAATGTATTTCTCTAACAGTAACTCAGTTCGAAGGAAAATTAATCCAGAGACCATTAAACAACTGCCATCAGTACGATCCAATTTGATCTTATTATTTATAATATTAATTCATTTTTACTTTATATTTGAGATTTAGTTGTATTTTATTTTATTCTTATTTTATATTCAGTTTGAAGTTGGACAAAATGTTTTTTAATAATTGAAATAAATGGATGTCTATCAATTTTAAGAAATTTGATAATTCATACCCGACCTGCCTATTGATTAAATCATTATTGTTCTCTCATTTATTGACGAAAATATAAACCTGTTCTAAATGTTTAGCTATATGAAGTTTATTTGAAATTTCAAGGGCTTTGAAATTAACTTTAGAATCAAAATAATTATCATTGTTATTTACATCTTTAGCAAACTGGCTCGTGTCATTATCCAATCTGGTAGCTTTACTTTGTTCTGATGTTCTTACTTTGAAATTTCTCATTGTTAAGTCAATGTGGAACGACTTACAAGAGTTACACTTTAATTGATATATACCACATTTATCATATGTTGGCGTCTTATCTTTATCATTCTTAATTTTTTTCAATTCATTTGATGCGTAATAGCTATATTAATGTGTATTTACTAAAAACTTTTTTGAACATATTGCATTCATTATTGAGGAAAGATACAGAGAAATATCTATTTGTTTCTGTGGCAGAATTTATGTAGCTCTGTGTGAGATTGGAATTTAATTTATTGAATTTTTCTATGAATAGTTTAAGAATTGTTCTATCATTGTTCATTGCTCTTAAAATATTAACTTCATTTATGGAATTTATTTCATTTTGTGGAATTATCATAGCTCTGTGTATGATTGTTCTGAATCCTGCCAGTTTGTGTGAATATGGAACTATTGACGAATTATGTATCAGTGTATCACAATATGTTATATTCCTATATATTTATCGTTTCAAGTTTGCTACTACGATGGTCTATTATTACATTCGAAAAGGGAATTCATTTGTCTATTGCCATTTCATAAGTAAAATTGATGTCTCAATGAAAGGAATTGAAGAAGGTATTGAGTAATGGAATCTCTTCTACTGTCTCATCGAAATTTATGATTATGTAGTCCACATATTTTTGTAATATAGACTTTGGAGATTAAATAATTATTTGATTTTAGGATCTTGTACTTCAAATCATGCAAGAATTGGACTTAATCCACTTCCCATTGGAAGCCCAGATATTTCTTGCCTGATGACATTCACAATTTAATTAGAAATTCACAATTAGAATCCGACGTAGGACTATCTATTAAAACTTTCTATCTGACGCTATATTAACAATTTTTGATCTGGAAACTGAAGGAAAAACTTTATACATCAAATGAAAATATTTTATAATTTGAGAGAAATTCAAATTCCACTAAATCTTTGACCAGATGTTCAGAGTAATTAATTGAATAGATATTGTCTTCCAGATAAGGTTTTAATTTTTTATTTAATTATTTAGTGAAGTTATACATCAAGTTATAGATCAACATGCAGACAAATGAGGTAAAATTTTCTCTTGCTCTTGTCAAATTATATATTTGAAATAGCCATTTATAGTTTTGATGAAGTGGTAATTGTTTCCATGAAACATGTCAACTAATTTGAATTTGCTGGGTTTGGAAGCTCACCTATAATGCAAATTATTATTAAATGAAGTTTCTGGAACTCTAGTCTTTCATTACATTGAATATTTTATTCTAAACATCTCAAAAAGACTTATATGCGTAAAACGTGTTTTGCTTGTAGTGTTCCAGATCGCGTGCTTGAAACGCTTAACGACAGAAGTAGCGGTGACCCCAGCAAATATATTTCATATTTCAAAACAAATATTACGGTAAGTGCCTCTATTATATCAGATTGTACTAGCAACAGCTTCGTTTGTAGTAAATTTGAATTATGTTGATTCCTCATATTTTATGATACAGAGCAACTTGTATTAATTACAGAGCAATAGTTTATCAAAGCTCAATCCGTGAATCTTTGCCGTTTTTGACAATGATTTCTTTTATTACTCTCTAAATTATCATCTTATAACTTCAGTGATCAATTAATTAAATTGTGCAGCTCATATCTAAGCGACCGAAAGCAGTATACACTATATCTTCCAATGAATTTTTTTCTGCCTTGTACACGGCCTGCTCTGGTGTTTTACAAGGTTCAAATCTTGGGCCTTTGCTGTTCTCCTTGTTTATTAATGATTTATCGGAAAGTAGCTCATGTGCAAAATTAGGATAATAAATGAATATAATATTGTGATGATTCCAGGGCTTCAGGTTTGGAGCTCCTTCATGCTCCGGCTACTGTTTACTGTTTACTGCTCAATGTATTGGACAAATTGAAAACGATTGTAAACATACTTCATAATTAAGAGAATTGTTCCATTGTGAAAATTATTTATTTGGTTTTTGTAAGAAAATTTCGTAAAACATGCAGTTCGGCGCTTTTGGAAAGTTTAGAAAAAAGTTAAGAAATGTCACAATAGATGTCTGAGCATATTTTTTTAATACACCACAACTGATACCATCAAAATTAATTAATCATAATTAATTACCATCAAAACAGTATCGAAGTAGCGTAATTTGATTGTATAACTTATTTGATCGTATATTGAGTGGAAAATAAATAGCTTCTCCTTAATAAATTTGATCCAAGATTAATAGAGGAAAAGGTGGTAATATGGGATGTGAGGGCTAAAATGGGAACTGTTATATTTTTTGCCTTTCCCATGCAAAACAACTTCTGATGTTATAAAGATAGTGTTGCCTTAGTTTTAGTCTCCTACCAAAAGTGTTTGTATAATTGTCATAAATTTTTTTGTTTCTGCTTGTATCAAAACTTTTTCAAGATGAGTTTTATTATTTTTTTTTCACATTTTAATATAATTATTTGTTTGTATTAGTTATAAGGAATTCCCTTCCCCTTCATTTTATACCTGACATATCACAATATTTTTAGTGGTTATGTAAAATGACAAAAATTGTAATATGGGATTTGTGGTTTTTTAGTTCCCATATTACCACCATTATTTCAAAAATTTTATGATCTGGACTCACCTATTTAGTATTTTTATGATCTATCCTTACCAATTTTAATAGTAATTTTCTTGTTATGTAGCTGCGGAGAGTTTCAGAAACATGCTACAGCAGGAAAAAGTTGCAACAGAAGAATTCTGGGTAGGCCATCCATCCTTTGCAACGATATTGAAGAAGAATTTGTGAAATATATTTGATGCAAAAACAATTACATATGCGTATTAGAAATAATATAAGCCTAATGGCATTTTAGTTAGCTAAAATGAAATCATTTTTGGTGTACTGGAGGACACAATGAATAAGAACTTCTATCTTTAAAATTGGATATATTATGTAGATGAAACTGGGTTGCTATTGTGCAAAACAAAATGCCCAAACTTGTCAGCTTGTAAGGGAAAGGAACTCCTCGGCTGACTCCTCGCATTGGAACTCCACAGATTGGAACTCCTCGGCTGAAAAAGGTTCTCTTGTCACACTGATTGCTTGTATGAGTGCGGGAGGTAAAGTTGTTCCCACGAACCAACTGTTCAAACTGATCCATGTAAGGAGCTTCCCTCTGGGTCAATTGGTGACTGCCATCCTAACGGACGGATTCGAAGCTATCTCTACAGTAAATGGTTTACTCGCTTTATCAAATTTACTCAACCATCAACTGAGTCTCCAGTCTTGCTCATTCTTAATGAGCAACTATTTATATACTAGAAATTTGAAGTTAGGTTGAATGCACGGTATAATTTTGTAACTATCATTTGCTTGCCCCCATATACAACACACAAATTACAATCCTTAGGTAATCTTTTTATGGGACCATTAAAATCCTACTACAATGAAGAAATTAGGCAACTATTGAGACGAACATCCAGTGACAGCAATCACTGCATATGATAGACAAGGCGTATTTTAAAGTTAACAATTAGTGAACTTGCGGTGATGGTTTTCGTGTAACTGGTATTTGCCCAATTAATAGATCAGTCTTCTCCGAAACTAACTGTATGGAGGAAGAAAGTGACAACGGTTTAAAAGAAAATGGGGATAATTCTGTTGACGAGGCTTGCTAATCTTGTACATGGAGGGCAAGAATTCACCTGAACTAAGCACAAATGTAGCAATTCCAACACCAGAATAAGTTACGCCAAAACCAAGCAAAAGCAAGTATGCTAATCGGGGAGATACTTTGCCTATTTCAGTGACTTGAGAAACATAACAAGTCGAAAGCCTCTTCTATAGTTCAACTGACTAGTTTACCTTACAAGATACCTCTTGCGCTTGCAAGTGAGAAAAAAGCATCCAAAGAAAGTAATTTACAAAAAGAAGACAAACAGAAACTTATTTAAAGAAAAGAAAACTACCTAAGAAAATCCTCAAGAAAAATCTAATGTTAAGAAAATTAAAAAAAAAACCGAAATAAGGATAAGGAGGAGACATGTTCAGATGATGATGACGGGACGATTTCTTTCGGGGTATCAGTTTTAACACATCCAGTAGGTATTGAACTTCAGAATAAAGATGTGCAGTGCATTTTTTGTTGTGAAAAATATTTTTCACGACGTTGTGAAAAATATTTTTCACGACGTGGTGAGCAATGGATGCAAAAACTTGAGCCCATTTAAAGTGCTCGGGTTTACACTTGCGACTTTCGTAACTGAATTTTGAGAACTGTTTTAAATGAGTCTCTTTTACATTCAATGAATGAATATCATTTTCTTAACTCTATTAATTACGTCTTTTGCTGTCATTCACACTTATTAAATTCGTATATTTTAAATTTTAGCTTTTTTCCAATTTTTTAACTTATTTTTTTATGATACATAAAATTCCCCCATTTTACAATATCTGATTCCAACAAATGAAAGTGTGCCTTGCTTTATTTATATAATTATTGCCAGTCCGTTTAATGATGAAAGGGGGGATCGGGGGGGGGGGGTGAGCCAGCGTTTACAGTTCAGAGGAAGACTTAATCTTGAATTGGTAGAAAACTGTATATCATCGCTTATGATAATGGATTTGAATATTACTAAAATTTTATTTATATTTTTTGAATTTAGTGTTGTGTTCAGTCAGGCCTAATTAGTCTAGGGCGGAACAAATAATTATGTTTAGGTTAAATTGATTTATTTAAAGTGATATTATCCTTGCATTTTTGCATGCGTTAGGAAGCTAATTCCTGCATATGATTTATGAAAACTATTTTTAAAGTGAATAAACATATTTTGGTAAAGGGCCTTGACTGGTTCAGCTTGACTCTGCCATGCGTACTACAATATAATACATAGATCTACCCTCTACCCTCCATGTATTGTGATCTTGATATTGCCGAATTTATTAAGTGGATTTAAGTCCTGTGATAATTGATAAATAACGATGATCCAAATTGTTATGTGTTGTAAGGAATTCCTTATTTTACTGTTTATTGTTGTGTATATGTTTTGCGGCAACCATTTTAATCTGTAATTTTATACGGGGGGCAATTCTTGAAATTATTTAAAATAATAGAATTATTCGTGGTAATACTTAGGCTTAGGCTAAAGATATATTTTTAACTTAATAATTCTTTTAAAATAATAACTTGTTAAAATAGTGCTGGACTATTTATCTTACTATAGGTGATTATCCTACTGTGATACATTCATGAAGAGATTTAATTGTTGGCGTATCTCACCTTTCATGAGATATCTTATTAAATATCTATATTTAATTATATAGTGTAAAAATTTTAAAATAAATTATGGTTGTCTTGTTATATGAAGTTTTTACTTGTATGCACATCCTGTGAACTTATCCCTACTTAGGTACTGGCGTTCATCTGGGTAAGTTTTAGGGAGCTACTGTTGGCTTGACATATGACACCTCATCGGATTCTACGATGATCTCCACTCGCGACTAGGGCAAGTCAATCTCAGAGGACGTATGGGCTGGTTATATGTGAAGAATTAGCCAAACCATCACAACTTATAGGAATTGGTTAATTAATGTATATCAGATGCTCGAATTTATTTTTGGTAGTTATAAATATATATTTTTGGTTTATGAACAGTTAGTGAATCACAAATCATATTAACTTTATGATCAAATTTAACTTTTTAACTTACGCTTTTAGATCCTAATGAAATATTTGGATTACTACAAAGCTATGATTATGTTTCAC
>WYDF02085749.1:0-11024 GCA_009867245.2 Adranes taylori | reverse complement strand
AGTTAGTTTCTACTTTCTATAACAGATGGCTAATCTAGCGGACAGAGTAAATTAATGTGGACACTTTTTTATATGAGGTTAGTTTGTCTTACAGTATCTAGTCTTTGGTTAAAGTTAAAGAATGCTTAGACAACAGATTATCAATAAAAGTACAAAAAAAGTAAGTTTACAAAAATAAACTAAACAACTGTAGAATAAAGATAAAAACAAAAAAACAATAGAAAGCGATACAAATTAGTATCAAGTGAATAAAGGCACATAAGTACATGATTGCAGACTAAGTATAGCCAATCAAAAAAAAAACCGGCTAGTGGACACAGCTAAACACCCAGCCTCGCGTACGACTCATATTTGAAGCTCAGAAATGATTATTCAGTATTTAATTTAAAGGAATTGATCATACTCATTGCCCGACAAAGAGGAGCCTGTTATCCATAATTAGAAGAGTGGTGGTCTATATGAAATTGATCGAAATTCCTCCAAAGTTCCCTGAGGTACATTCCATTTGATTTTATTAGGACAAATAACTATATCGTTCAGAATCTTCCAGATGAAACAAACATCTGCTACTTTTCTCCTTAATTCCAGAGTGGGTAGATTTATCAGTGTTCTAATGTGTGTGTATTCATGGTTAGTGAATCTAATACCCATTCTACGTGCATACATTCGTAAGAAAATATTTTGTACCCTTTCAAGTTGGAGTTTATAGCACTCATATTAGGGAGACCAAAGTTGGCTAAAGTTCTCTAGATTAGATGTAAGCAACGAGCAATTTTAATAGAATTCGGATCCAACTCCTTAGATTGTCTGAAGACGAAACCCAGTAATTTTCTAGCTTTTGATACGATTGAATTGACATGTTCGCTAAATAGGAGTTACAAGTCGAATATGATACGTAAATCCTTGATGCTTTGCTTGCCCTTCAAAGTATACTCTCACAATTTGTAGGAGGTATCAGGAACACGCCACTGATAGGACTTAAGAAAATTTATGTGGCAACACTTCTTTAAATTAAGAGTTAATCCATTGATCTTCACTCAGTTCATCAGGTTGTTAAGTTCGGATTGTAAATGAATGACATCAGTTGGACTTTTAATTTCATGAAATACTTTAAGATCATCAGCGAAGATTAAAAATTTAGCGTTAACAAAACATTTTGTAACATCATTAATAAATAGATTAAATAGTAAGAGCAAGCTGTGACCGCCTTGTGGTACTCCCGAGTAAACCTAAATATGGTTACAGAGAAAATTACCAATCTGAACAGACTGAGTTCTATCTTAATGGAAACTTTGAAGCCATCCAAGGAAACTAGGGTTGAAACCGAGCCTATCAATTTTGGTGAGTAGTATATTATGGTTCACTCCGTCAAAGGCCTTTCAAAAATTACTGTATATAGCATCAACCTCCATATCCCTTTCAAAGGTCTTAACTAAGAATGTTTTGTAATTTAATAGATTTGTGGCAGTGGAACGTCCTGGACGAAACGCTGTTCATGAATCAGTAATCTGTTGCATGATAGGACCAAATAATCACAGACAAGAGCATCAAAGATCTGAAGTAGTTCAGACTACTTACAAATACTGCAATAATTATAGATGTCATACCTGCTACCGTTCTTAAAAATTGGTGTTATATAACTATTCCCACAATTTAGGAAAGATTTGGTCTTTAAGAAATATATTAAATAATACATGAAGTGGAGAGCAAAGCGTAAAAGCACATTGCTGGACGAAAAAACTAGCAATGCCATCCGGTCTTAATTGGTCCTTTAGCTGGAGTAGCTTGTTTAGATACTATATCTATCAATAACTAGAGCTTATGCTCAAAATACGTTTCGTCTTTAGGAGAATGATGTACATTTGAGTCATCCAAGCCGTACACAGTTGCGGAATATTCCGCAAATCAACAAACTATGTCTCTACCGTTGTCAGCAGATTTGGCTGAATAATACATTTTAGAAGGAATATTATGATTTCTTCTGTAATCATTGATAAAGTGCCAAAAGGACTTAGGATGGTTAACTATGCTATTATTAACATTGTGAAATTCTTATAGCAACTAAGAGAGATCTTTACATTGCTTACGGATATTTTCGAATTTAGTGTAGTTTTCAGATGTTCTTGTCTCAAAAAAATTTTTGTGAAATTTTTTCTGTTCAATGACTAAGGAAATCAATTTACTATTGAACCATACCAGAAAATTGCTATTATTTTTCTTACGGAATTTAGGGACATATAACTCAATCACAGAATACAACACGTCATAAAATGCCTCTACCGCTTCATCCACTGATAACTCAGAAAATAAGTTCGACCATTCAATTCTAGATAGAAAGCTATTGATGTTAATGTAGTCAGCAGCACGCCAGTCAAGTAAAATATCAGTTGATATTTAAACTTAACCACAGTATTAGTTATTATAAATAATGTAGAATATGCATTATGATGAGACAATTTTGGTAGCAAAATATCATCTTCAACAGAGCAACTGATGTTCATTAAGTTGGAAAAACATACATCGAGAAATACTTCGCCGTCATTTGATTCCCCGATGACTTGTTTGAAATTGAGATACGAGAACGTTTTTCCTACTGAAACTGCCGGCGAGTTGCTTGGACAAATTATAAGCACCAATGATAATAAAATTAGATTCCGGATATTCCTGAAATATGTCCTCGACTACCTCACAATGACTTACATAATTTGTTAAAGGCAAATGGTGGAGAAATATAAACGCCACCAATAATTACGTTGTGGTGAAGATTATTGATTGCTATAAATAATTGCTCAACATTTTCAAGTTTACGGTGTTCAACGTCGTCTTGATTGCCATAAAGATACCGCCATAAAGATCATTATTTTAAAGGATCTCACGTTTAAATTGCGCCGAACTTAGAATAATAAAAAAAAAACTTTTGATAGAAAAAAAACGATATAAGGGCACTAAGAATTAACTATTTACAAAAAATAAGGTTTTCATATTTACAAAATACTATCGAGGATTGTGTATATAGACGAAACATCCATTCATACCGGACACACTAAATCAAAGTCGTGGAATGACGATAATGCAAGTGACTCCACTGGACTATTTATAAAGGACCAAAACTAATTGTTGTGCCCACAGGTGGTGATATTGGCTTCTCGGTAGGTTGGATATTAATATTTAAACCGGGGTTGAAAACTGGAGACTATCATAACGGAATGAACTTTGTAAATTACGAAAAATGCTTGCGTGAAAAATTTCTACAAAGTTTGGCTCCAGAAGCAGTTTTGGTAATCGATAACGCATCATACCACAACGGTCAATTGGATCGTGCGCCAACAAGCAATTCAAAAAAATGCAGAAATGGTCACGGGCTCCAGATATGCACAAACCACAGTTAGTAAACATAAAAAAAAAACACGTAATTTATAAATTTGACTCCATATTAAGTGAGAAAGGATATGTACGATGTTAAAACATTGTTAGAAGCAGAATTAGCGCTTGTAACAACAGAAAACTAGTAAAATGCTGTAAAAAACCAATAGAGTACGTAAACAATTATTGAGAAAACGAAATAATAATTGGCGTACAAACCGAGCAAATCGTAATGAAGCGAATGGTACATAATAATGAAAGTGATTGATATAATGACCAGTAAAATATAAATGATATAATGACCATAAATTTTAATTTGATAGGTATGTAATATCAATAATCACACAAAAAATGTCTTTAAAAAGGGCCTGTTCAAGATGTATGGCACCATTTCACCTATTATTATACAGGATCATCATCTTCTTTACTAGCATACCGATCGCAACATTTTGGAAAGCCACGACCTTCATTACAGGCCGGGTGATGAGAGAATTGAAAATTGGTGTTATAAATTATTAGTTTGTGAATGCAACTAACATTACGTATAGATGAAATGGGTTAATGACGATTTGTATCAGTTTGTATCTGATTTATAGGTATTACAACACCTAGATGAGAAGAATGTGAGATTCATCCCATTTCATCTATATGTAATGTTAGTTGCATTCACAAACTAATAATTTGTATGTCAAATTTTAATTCTCTCATCACCCGGCTTGTGATCTAGTTGGGAAGGTCGTGGCTTTCCAAAATGTTGCTAGTAAAGAAGATGATCTTTATAATAATAGGTGAAATGGCGCAATACATCTTGAACAGGCCGTTTTTTAAGACGTTTCTTATGTGTTTATTGATATTACATACCTATAAAGTTAAAATTTATATATGCTTGCTGGCCAAAAAGTCAGAATCAACTTTACATACTATTACATACCTTTACATACTTTACATACCATAAACTATCAAAATTGTAGATTTAAAAATCAAAAAGGCAAATTTTAAATTTATTTATGTAGTTTCTATAGGATTAATTAGCACTTGTAATTTAATTTTAGATATTGTGCGCCTTCTTTTATATATGTTTGTTAATTAACCATTGTTATTTGTTAATATATTTGTTAATTAACGCCCTTACTTGATATTACAATTTTATGTCTAAATAGTCGTTTTATTTGTATCATAATAAGGCAAAAACATCTTGTGCTTTTTATTTCTTTACATAAATCGAATTATACGACGCCAATGATAAAGTGTAGGATAAGCATTTTGTCGGCTGCTTTCGGATGTACGAACTTAATCTGCGCATCCGAAGCAATCTTTCTTCGTACATGATGTGCTTCATATTCTTTTCAACATAAAAACAAGATCTATTAAATGAAATAATTTTTAAACAACATCTTACTTACTTTCTCATTATAGTAGAGCCATCTAATTGTTTTCATAGCACCTACAGAATCATTTTTAAAACTATACAACCAATGCGGACTTTCAGGTAGAAAATATTGCAACATTGGTGTTATAACAGCCAACACACAATAAATAATCGATAGATGGCGCCAATGTAAATACGATCCTGCAAAGTTTAGTTTAATAAATTTTGATAGCATTTAAAAGTTCCAATTCAACAAATTTCATAAATCACAAACAGGAAGCGATGGAATAACAACATAAACATTCAACGAATGCGCTACTTTCTCTATGTTGCATTTTTAACTACTGTAGTGACACCAACTTAAATGATAAAGGATATCATTTATAAATATTACTACTCATTTAATTAGAAGTTTAAGTAGGAGATCATTTAGATCACCAAACTCATTACAAGAAACAAAACTCATTACAAAACAATCTAGAGTAGGCAACACTGCTAAAGGCATGAGCGCTAGGACTCACTAGAGCGTTGATTAATTCTTAGCTTATAAAATAATTAAATAATTCATTAAATGATATTAAACAATTCAACAAAGTAAATAAGTCAGTAAACAATTAATCAAATAACAAAAATTAATCATATTATAAAGTTATTGTCAAAGTTATAAAGGTATCATGGTCTACGACTCACTAAAACTTTTAAATTTATAAAGTTGTTAACGAAAGTCGGAAGGTGTTATTCATTAAATTATATTAAGTTAAGTTTGCTTTCTTATTATATAGTGGGCGACTAGATACAAACCCGCAGACTGAAAAGAAGCTAGAGATAGTTGGTGAGAGCACTACGTCATCCTTCTTCTTCGCCCGATGTACTTATCTTATAGAAACAAATATAAAAAAATCATTAGATATCAGGTCTAAACTATACGACAGCTGATCAGTTATGCGCAGGTTTTGTGCATTCAAATTCTTTACTCGTTCCAGTAAAAATATACTCATATGCAATATCACCATGCAATTGTTTTTGGACGTTTTATCGCGATATAAAATACAGCAAACTATTATTACAATGTTTCTTTAATCATGTTCTTAATAAGAACAACATTCTTTTACCTAACATCGGTTTTTGGCTTAAGATCCCGAAAAGTATCATTTAAAGAAAATGGACTATGTTGAAATAGTCGTACCACCGTCTTACGGTAGCTCAGAGACACGGCATAGATGTTACAAGGAAATATATCTACTTGAAATGCTACGATCTTCGGAAAAAAAAATTATTAATTTATATATGTCAAAAGCTTTCAAGCTTTTAGCATAATGACCCTAAATGATAACGTGGGAGCAAATGGAAATTCAATATTAAATCTAAGTTTTTTTCATTAGCTTTTGAGAAGAATGATTCCGATGTACAATTATGGGGATACAAGTAATATTTTTAATATCAAAGTTTCGAGCCAGGATATTCTGGAATCTCTTTTATCATTAGGCTGTCCAATGATACGTAGATTTCTAAAGCAGGAGATCGATTAGATATTAAAAACTATAGAGGTGCAACAAACAGCTCGATAATTCCAAAGAAATTAGACAAACTCATAGCAAAGGTACTGCAGTTTAAATATCACAATCTAATAATAGACAATCAATTTAAGGGAGGTCTGTCGAAACAAACTTATTAACATATCTCAATAAGATAATATAAGCCTTCGAAAATTAATCCTGTGTGCACAGTATTTACACCGATTTTAGCAATGTGTTCGACAAAGTAGAGCACAAGTTATTGGCAGCCAAGTTGAACGCTTTAGGAATAACCGGGAACTTGCATGATTGGATGCCTAGTTTCTTGAAGGATAGGAAATTAAGTGTAAAAATTCGTGGTAGTGATCGCCACCTCATCTTTCATATACTGGAAGTCCTACGTTTTGCTATATTTGACATAAAACAAAACAAAAGTTGAACCTTTTAGTTTTGACTCTCAGCTTTTAAGTCGTCTATTAAATTCAATTAGCACAATTGTGTTTAGGGTAAACTAAACAACATTAGTGTAACCGATGAATCTCCCGCCTACCCATGAATCCCCCGGTCCCCATATTTGCCTTTAGCAAGCGAACAGCTTGGCTGTCCGCTTTGCCGCGGCCCACGGTCGCTCTTGACTCACATTTTCCCCGTATTTGTCTACAGCGCGGACAGCTGCGTGTTCGGTTTAGAATGGCCTACGATACCTCTTGACTCTCTTTTCGGCTAATTTCTAAAGAGCAGTCTGGCGTGCCAGACTGCCTTGGTCTTATGAATTTGTCCGCTTTGGCGCGGTCTGCTGACGTTTTTGACTTCATTTTTTCCCACTACCGCTTTTGAACCCTACTCACCCTTTCTTCGTGTCCGCTGTACGTTAAATTCCCAAGTCCCTGGGTCTTATACTTGATCCCCAAGTTTTATTTTTTCAACTTTAATAGGAATCAAGATATTTAATATAATACAACAGCTGGTCTCAAGTAAATCGATCGCAAACTTTATGCGAGCGAAATTTCAGTCTTCTAATTTTAATACTGAATTTCTCAATAAAATTATCATTTCGAGCCCCTCCAAAAATTATAATTTGTACCCGCCACTGATAACAACATTTATATAATTGCGAGAGCAGTTTATATATCTCATACAACGTAAAATAATTTTTCCTGTAACTTTGCATATATGAGCTACTAGGTATGTCTTACATGTATATAATATGATTGTTAAATGTCGGTTGCCATGGTGGCAAGTTGCACAATTTTAAGTTATTAAGGGTTATATCCTTGAAATGATAAGGGCTAGACCAATTATATGTGATATCATTGTAAGGCAAATCGGAAGGGTTACCAAAATATACAGAAAAGTTCATAAAAAGTGTTTGAAAAAAAAATTTATTGCTCAAAATCTGTCAAGTATATTCAGTTGATCATACTGAAAAAATGGAGACTCCCTGGTCATACATGTTCCCCAAGCTTCATTTTCCCAGCTTTCATAGAAACCGAGATATTTAGAGTAGTACACTTTTTTCAAGGTCAAATTACTCCGGCGCTGACATGCGATTTTTTTAAACTAGCTTATTCGCTTAAGCATTAAAGAAACTTTCGACACAAGAAACTAAAAAAAAATTCTTGCGAGAAAATAGACCCTGAGGTTAGCGAAACAAAAAACAACCTGTATATATGTTAAATTGTGATTTTGGAAAAAATGTTTCAAATAAAATTGAAGAGCCTTTATGTAGCCTATACAATAAAGTTTATTCAAATGTCCTATCTTTTATCGTGACCCGAGAAATTTCAAAAAGTTTTCAAAAAGTTAAACGAGATATTACAAAAAGTTAAACTTCAAACGTGGCAACACAGCGTCCTATACTATTTGGCAACATGGGACTTTTTTATTCGACAAGGTACTATATGTGTGCAAAATTTCAATCTCCTAGTTTGAATACGAAATTTCTGAACAAAAAAAAATGGCTCCTGTTCGCCATTTCATAGATCCAATTACTCATATAATTACTATATATCCAGATTAGCAAGATTAGCCAATAAATATGAGGTAGATATTTTCAACACATTAGAAAAAGTTAAAAACTTAATCTCAAACAGAATTAATGTTAGTTCAATATTTTAACAGCATTCTGCTTTCTAACATAGATATCACTTAATAACATGATCCTAATTAAATAAAATTTAATAATGTATTAACGTCTCAGCATTAACACATATACCTATACGTTATGAATGGAAATTCGAAGTCTGTATCATACCTTATTTGTATTTATGTTTATATTTTTATTTATATTGTATAATCGTAAGTTTATATCTATATATAATATTATTTTATGATGTACTGTATATAATCATACTAAAAATGTAAATCTTCAATCACAATGTATGTAAATTTTATGCTTGTACTTCAAGTGGATTACCCGTTAATGAATAAATAAAGTAAGATAGGCTCAGTGTCTATAGAATAGCGATTATACTAAATATTTAAATATATACCTAATATACAGGTTATTAAGATTCCGAAACAGACAAATACACTGGTGAGTCCCAACAACATTGGTCTGAACGTCGGATGCGTTATTTCTGTTACATATATAACTCCAACAGTGGTCAAACCTGCACCAAATCCAGCTGAAAAAAAAAACAATAATGTTTACAACATTCCACAACTTCAGTGATTTTAGTTTACAGATAAGTGGAATTGTATTAATTACAAATGAAAGTCTTTACATTTAAGTAAAAATAATTAATGATGTAATAATACGCATGACACGTGTTACGCAATGTTGTGTCCGCAATATGCCTCCTCAGCAAAGAGAGAGAAAAATGAAAGCGTTTTGGTGCACGGTGGATAGCTGACCTACTAGGGCGGACCTAATGCTGCATGAAAAGTGCCAAGGAAGCACGCAAAACCCTAGCCTTTACTATTAAGCAAAGCCAGGACAGGTGCAGTAGAGAACTTCAGACGGCCATAGAGAAATGTCCATGGTGGCTACCCTACAAGGTGATAACCAAACGTCTTGACAAGAGGTGCATTCCACTCGAAAATATCGACGGAATCGTACGGGAGTTGTTTCCAGAAAGGAGTAGTATATACCTATACTTATGGTATAGGTATATGCTGTATTGGCATACGTATTGGCTGTAGTGAAAGCCAATACGTATATATCAATTACTAGTGGACGCTGTTTCTAACACAACAATTTCTATCCACGGGCGGACGGCGATCGCTACACGCGTTCCTTGTAGCACGCATTAGCCACTGCTAATGTGTGTACGAATGAGCCAGCAGCGAACAACAATCATATACAGCTGTCTATTGTTATCATCGCGTTTTTATTCAATGCGTGAGACGTAAGCGCAATTATACAATACAATTATATTTACTTTATTTCATGAACTGGCTTTTCCCAGTACCGTGGTGACGCAATTTATTTATTTATTTCACGTAACATGTTATGTTACAAAATTTATAATATGTGTCAATAATGCTGTTTTTCCTTTACAGAATTACAGGAACATCATCTTTAGTGTTCACTTCACACGTAGAGGTCTATTATGGCTAGGTGATCTTTTCCCTAATGGTTTAACAACTTCCACATTAGTTGATGGAGCCTCCAGTTTATGAAGTACCTCTTCAACTAAATTTTTATCGTGAGCTCGTCCGTGTCATTAGTTTGACATTCCTTCACATTATATACTATAAGATTATTACCTCTATTTAATCTATCTTGAACTTCTGTGAATATTACATCTTCATCGATTTTTTGTAGTGAGTATCGTTTTCTTTAATTGTTTGATTTCATTTTTCAAACTATTGTTTTCGTTAATTTGTTGTAATTTCTACTCCATCTCTAGTAATTTATACATGATGTCATTCGTGGAAAAATTGTTTGAGTTGAAATTAGCATTCTGTGTTCGAGGACCCATTAGAATATTTCTAGTGGTTTTAAAATCGCAGATGTTACAAATCCAAACGGTTTTATCTTTGATTATTTTTCCAATTCACTAGTAGATAATCCAGAACACGTTTGGTGGACCCATTTAAAGCACTTCCAACATAAAATTGAATGTTTTGATTTTGTTATATTACAATTACTTTGATTCTAGCAATAGAACCATAATAAACTATAAACCATGTAAACCATTATAAACCAAAAAATATGTAGCCGCATATTTTTGGCTACGTTTTCCTCTCGACCGATGCGTAGTACAAGTCATGTGCAAAGGGAATAAGTGTGTTGACTATATATCGTGTGAAAATGTTTATATAGTGCCTGCTACAGCTGCATCTTGTTGCTTCCATGAAGGCAGAAAACTATGTTGTGAGTTCTAATTAGAAACCTTTTTCTAATTATTACTAAGTTGATTTGAAGGAACTATCGAAAAAGAAATGGCGGGCCAAACCAAATTGATAAAAAATAAATACGGAGTCTATGTATTATAGGTCCCAAATGAAACTAAGTTGTTTTGAAATAACATCATGTCCCAAAGACATACCGCGATAAAAAACATTCTTTAATGAACGGCACATCACTAGTTTTTTTGTTAATCACTAGTTTTTTTTTGTTAAAGGAAAGTCGCCGACATAATACGACAGCTGGTCAGAGTGTGGTTATGTGGAGATCCATGAGGATCCATGACCCATGGCCCATTGAGTTCCATGTCACGTGCAGTATCCATTAAAATCTCTCGGGGGGCAGCCTATCGAGACCCGTTTGTACACATTAACTCAATAAGAATGACCAGATGTTATTGCCCTACCTGTTTGCCGAACATACT
>WYDF02085738.1:0-11025 GCA_009867245.2 Adranes taylori | reverse complement strand
AGATTAGTTTAGCAAGTTAAAAACCGCAAAAACTCTAATCAAAATGATCTATCTAATCAATTAAAATATATTATTCTCGTACCTTGTACTAGATTGATCTTTTTAAACCAAAATGTCAGAGGAAGTTGTTGAATTTTTTTATCAAGCAATTAGTTTCCTAAAAAATAAGTAGGTCATTTTGATTAAAATATTTTGGGTTTCTTTTTTATCCTGCTATACTAAATATATCGTAAATGCAATTAATCGAGGCAGGGCAGGCTATAATAGTAAGAACCATGTTGAAATCAACAGAAACTGTCACAACTGATTTTTAATCATACCGGATTGTACTTAAAACATTTGAAACGATTTAATGAAAAAAAAGCAATCCAGGTCCGTATGAAAGAAATATGTTAATGGGGCCATTAATATGATTAATGGCGCAGTTATTTTTCCCTATTGAAATGTTTCCCTATCTCTTCGACTTTATAAGATAGCAGTACTGTCTCAATTATAAAGTGTACACCCTGTATACAAGATAAGATAAAAATGATAAATAGTTTGTTTATATACACATTTCATTAATATAACAGTATGTTTTGATTTAACAGATCGGATCATTGTGAGGGCTATATAAATATTTCTTAACTTCAAATCGGTTAATCTTCAATCACAAATTCAAACTAAATATAAAAGAAAAATAGAAAAAAATTTAATGTAAATTACGATATAACGATATTGTTACACTAAAATATTTAAAACGTTTCTTCATAAGGTTATTTACTGGATTATTTTAATATTATTGATTTTTAATTAAAAAACAATTACTGATTTCAGTCCTGAATATGATCATAAACTTCGAAACGTAACCTTCAGATTAAAAAAAAAAATCAATAAACTGCTATGGACCAAATTTCGGTACACAATTTTATAGCAATTGATCTACATGAATTTTTATCAAAAATTATAAAAACATGCTATATAAACAATTAATAAACAATACAAATAGTAAGAAATTTATTAATAGATCAGTTAAAGAATGTTTATATATCCTTAGTTTTGTTTTTAATTTTTATAAATAGTACAAACACTTATTGCTAGTCAATCAATAATTTTCCCGTGAAAAACATTTCTGAAATAGAATTTTCTCGGTTCCATTAATTTATTACCAATTAATTTTGTAGTGATTTGAATTGTGACGTCTAAGAAAATTGTACAAGTTTTAGCGGAAAGACCAAGAATCATACATAATAATCTCATATTTTGAAAATAAAAATGAAATATAGTTACTAACCTGTGTTGCTAAATGATGTGGATGACTGGGCCCGTGAAAAAACGGGCTGTACGGCGAAAAAACCTGCGACTCATGTAAACCAGGATTTGGAATCGCCACCGACGTGGGTAATGATACGGGCATCATAGGTGGTGGCGGGGGTGGCGGTCCTTGATGATGAAAGGGTGGCGGACGAGGTGATAGACATCCACCACTTTGACTATCCATCTGCGGTGACATACCGCTATCCTGACCTCCTAGCATTCTGCTCACTGTTCGTGGTGTTATGCGCGTATCTGTCACCTTATGGCGTTTCTTTTTTGGCGTTACAACTAAACTAAGTGCTTCATTTTGTTCTTGGCTCCCATTGAGTTCTGGAGGTGGTTGTTTCATTGCTGCGGTCATACAAAACGGATTGTTTAAAGCATATAGAGCTGCTTGATTGATACTGGGTGGCTTGGGAGGTTGAAATAAAGGCGCCCTTATATGTAGCTGTTCCTGATGAGGTGGTTTATTATGTGGATTGATCATTAAAGGATGACAAGGTCCATTACCGTTCACCATTGGCTGTGGTGGTTGCACAGGTCGTTCAGCTACTTTTGTTCTAGGCGATTTCCTATCTAATAATTGTGAAGCCATTAATAAGTCTTTATTTAGCTGTTCTGCTGACGCAGTGGCATCATTTAATTTGCAGCGTTTTTGATGTAAAAACCTCGTTACAATTGAATCGATTAAATTTGATAAGGAAGCAGTTATTTCAGTTTTTAGTACATCTGCTAAACCTTCTAAGTCACTACCTGTGGGTGTTGAAATATTCCTCATCAGATTAATACGTTCTGAAAAATTATGTTCTTTATTGTTCTCCCTATTAGCTTGTTCAACTTCTCTTGCTAGTCTTGCTTCCTGTTCCATTAATAGTTTATGACTAACGCCTAAATACATGGCAGCTGCACTACTGATATGAGGATTTTCATGGTGAAGTAATCCATTTGGATGAAAAGGTGGCCCAGATGGTGTAATTTTCATTTTACTGACTTGTTGAGCTAAACTAGGAGCCTGCGGTTGAGGTGTTGGTACCGAAGTAACTGGCGAGGCATTGGCCGAACGTTTACTTTGTTCACTATCACTAGGAATCTCTTCAATATCTTGGCTTCCTTCAGAACCTTGATCCATTCGAGTACACAGTTGTACATATTTTTGTTGCATCTCGGCTAATTGCTCTTGCATTGTTCTTAATTGTGATTTCAAGGCATTCTTCTCAACCTTCTTTTGTTTTAATGGTTCTTCCTCTTCATCCTCATCGATATACCTGTCCGCATTACTATCATGTTGTTGCGGTTGATAGAGTTTACGTTTTTTACAGCCATTAACTTGTGGTGGAGCAGGGCTTGCTCGCATTACCGATACAATATTTTCAACACGAGCCTTTTTAGCATCTTCTGGTTTTGCAGGACTTGATGGTTCAACTTTAGGTGATGGCAGAGAATTTGTTTCTATGCCGTTCATTACGTCATCCATCGCATCAGGCTGTGATGGTTCGGTTAAACAATCTTTCATATTATTTGATGGTTCAGATGTTGATGAATCGTTTGATTGTGTTTCCAATTTTGGTTCGTTGTTATTATTATTGTTTAAAATATGTTCCTGATGGGCTTGTTCCAAGGCTAATAATTCATGTTTACGACCTTGAAGAATATCTCTTAACATATGATGTGCAAGTTGTTCGGCTGGTGGAGTTCCAGCGGTACTATCACATCTAATATTGGTCGTGGTTGTGGCAGGTTCAAACTTAATATCGTTATCCTCGTTGGATTCCGATGCAACTGGTGGTTTCTGTTGATGCGTTCTAGTCTGGGCCAGCAGCTCATTGAGCATTTTAGCTGACCCAGGTGGAAATCCTGCCGGCCCTAACAGATTGTTGTACTGCTGTTGGGCGCTGAACAAGGCGCCGTATAAGTTGGTTGCTGCAGCCGCTGTACCGTTGACAAGCGGCTGTGCTTGAATCGAGGCAGCCACGGTTGAAGATGAACTTTGCGAAGGAGTTGGTTGGGGCGGCCCGGCACCGCCTAGGAACGTCGGACGCGAACTAAAATTTGGTATAGACGAATAACTATTACGCGGCTCTCCAGCGTCTACGCGTTGTCGCGTACGTTTATTATTATTATTATTACTATTACTACCACTACCGTTCAACTGTGAACTACACGCAACGGAGTTGTTGACTGATTTCTTGAGTAAAAGTTTGTCGGCTGCTTGTTGATGTGCGGCGTACAAACTACTGCTGAATTCGGTCTCCTCCTCCGATGACATTATACGCGTATCGTATTGGTCGAACGAGCTCCCCCACCACCCTGCTCTATTGTTGCTTCTTGAAAACTTTATTCACCGTTCACCGGTGTATGATGCGTTATTATAAACACTGGAAGAGCATTAAGAATAGTCGGCCATCTCAATACCTGTAACAAAAACGTTCTATAAGTATTACATTTATTTTATTTGGTTGATTATGAAGTATAAGTTTTAAAAGAGCGTTTCTCATATTGTCTATTCCTTTCAAACTTAAAAGAATAATACAAGGTACATGTAAAATATTTATTTTATAAATATTTAATTTCAATATTTATTTTGTAACATATTTATTTTTTACATGTAAATATTTATTCTATTTTATATTTTTTACTGGTAATATTTGAAATAATAATTTAATTTTGTTTAACTTTGATCGTTCAAATATGTACGCAGAGCAGTAACAAAGCAGGACATGTAGGAATAGAATTCATGAAAATGTGTGATTCCAATATTCTGATTGATAAGCACGTTTTGGGAGCTCTTAACTCGCAAAACGTCAAGAGCTAATAGAATAATTCGAACTCGATTGAAAAGATTTTGATGAAATTTGGGACGCAAGAGTATAGTTTTGCTGCCAAGTATCGAGGTAATATTATTTTGATGGAAAAAATTCGAAAAATCACATATCTAAAAACATTTGCGGGGGAATAATAGTGGGGGTAAGGGAAGGAATAAAGTATTAGGAAGTGAGGATGGAGGTTTGGGAAGGGATTATGGGAATAGAAGTAGAGATAGGAGGGAATAAATGGCTCGTCGTGGTGGTGTATGTTAGTAGAGAATGGAAGGATTATATAAGAAAGTTGGGGGACAGAATGGAAGGGTGGAGGAAGGAATACGAAAGAATTGTGATAATGGGAGATTGGAATTTGAGGGTGGGAGAGTGGACGGGAACGAATGTAGGAGCGGATGGAGAGTTGGTCAAAAGGAAGTCGAAGGATAAGGTAAAATATGCGGAAGGGAGAATGTTAATGGAATGGCTGGACGAACAAGATATCGTAATGATGAATGGATGTGTGCAAGGTGATTGGGATGGGGAGATAACATTCAGGGGGCATGGACGGGGTCAGTTATAGATTATATCATAGGGAATGAGGGGGCAAAGGAGATGTTAGAAAATATGAATGTGGGAAAGAGGATAGAATCGGACCATTTCCCGCTGGAAGCATTGTGGGCAACAGGGGGCGAGGGGACAGGAATGGGAGAAAAATTGGAAGAAGCGGGCAAGCAGAGGAGGGGCATAGGTATGAATGTGGGAGTAAGGAAAGAGGGAATATAAAGGAAAGGTTGGATAAAGTGATATGGAAAGAAGTGAGTAATATGGAAAAAATGAAGGAGAGGATGAAAGACAAAGTGGTTATAAGAAAGAGGACAGGTAAGAGGAGGAAAGGAATGGGGGTAGAGGTGGCGGAATTAAAAAAAAGGGTCAGGGAAACGTTAAGAAAAGTCAAAAGGGGGGAGGAAAAATAGGAAGAGTATGCCAGAGTAAAAAGAGAATGGAAGGAGGAAGAGAGGAGATGGGGAGTTAAAAAGGAGGAAGAAGAGAGGAATGTTATAAAGGGGTTGAAGACAGAGAAGGATATTTGGAGGCATCTAGAGAGAAAGGAACGAAGGGAGAGAGACAAATGGCGGGGAACATAAAGCTGAGGGCTTGGACGGAAAAGTGTAGGGAGACAATAGTGAGGAAAACAACAAAGGGGAAGCAGTACATAACGCAGGTGGAAAGGAGAGGGATGAAGAAGGAATAGAGGAAAAAGAAATTGAAACATTGACTACTCCTAATTAGTGACTGACATCATACAGCACGTGCACAATTAAGTCTCCGAATTCAACTTTAAATTGTCTATATTATTCAAACAATTATCCAATACAGTGACGATTTGAGTATATATTCCATGGCCCACGAGAGAACATGACTCAATTCAGTTCATTTTGCGCAGAAACGCGTTATGCACTTCCCTTCTCACAGCTGCTCATTAAACTTTTAATAATCTGCAAGCAACAAAATGCAATTAAAACAAGGAAAGGGACAGTAGGTACGTACCAAAGTAGTGACATCGAATAATGTGTACGCATCCTGAAGAACAAGATAATTTATTGCCAATTGCCCATGCTTCATGCCGTTCAATCTGAACATAGTCATAAACTAAGCTAGGTTTGCTAACTTTAAGGCTTTTTTCTCCGAAAGTGACTTGGGCAACTTGTTTCCTAAAATTTTAGTATTGAAAAATTCTTTCGTCTTCTTTTCCAGACATTTATGTCTTCTGCTGGACGTAGGCCTCCCTTAGCTGTCTCCATCTTTCCCGATCCAAGGCCTCTTGTTGCCACGTTGTTCCTGTTCTTTTTTTAATATCGTTTGCCCAACGTGTCGGCGGCTTTCTTATCGGTCATTTTGTTGGTGGTCGCCATTGAAGAATTGTTTTGTTCGAACGAACATCGGTTATTCTGGTTCATGCCCAGTTCCATTATTTGCAGACGCTTTAGTCAGCGTGAAATTTTGGCTCCATAACTTAGAAGTGGATGGACACATGCATCTAACACTTTCTTTTGCAAGTTAATGTTCATTTTACTCTTGAAAATGTGTCTTAAGTTTTCCAAACGCTACCCAACTGATATGCTATTCGGTTAGGTAGAAATGCCAAAATACTATGTTGTCCAAATGGTACTCTTCTCATTACTTCACGGTCTGGTTTTCCAGACCAAATTTTAAATTGTGACCAAGATACTTGTAATTATCGACAACCTCAATTAGGTCATTTCCAATTTTGATGACTTTATCAGCAGCAACGTTAGTCATGATTTTCACAAATTCATAAGACCAATTTTATGCGATTCTTCGTTGAGTTGTATCACCTTTGTTTCTAGTTGTTCTAGGCTTATTGCTATGATCAAGATATCACCTGCGAAGCGAACATTATTGATTTATTTATGTATTTATTGCTTATTTAACTTCTACACACAATTAATGAGAATACATCAGTGTACATTATTGCATTGTCCCGAAGTTTCTAGGTACAATATATAGGTATTATAATATCATACGTCTATAAAATATATCTACATACATTCGCTATTAAATTGTTCGACGATAAAGTATTTTTGGCAGCTTTTTTCCTTTGTTTCATTGTATCGGTTAGTTTAATTTCTTGGGGTACGCTGTTGGATATAATAGCTCCACTGTATTCTATCCGCCTCCTTCTGCAGTTTGTTCTTGGTCGAGGTATATGGATGTTATTTTGTGTTGCTCGTCTGATGTTGATGTATTTCATTACCGTTTAATATATCTCTTCCAATTCTGCTTCAAGAGAGGTAGTGGCAAGTGGGGCACCCCCCCCCCCCCTGTGCAGTATTATTCAGTTACATACTGCCACAAATTGTCATATTTGTTCAACGCCATTGAGGGATAAAGGTATAGCTGACCATTGTCACCTTACTAGTAAATATAAAAGTGCAAGCCACCCCTCATGTAATTTACATTATCAAGTAGCTAAATTTATTACCATATTTTTCCACCTTAATGTTATGATGCACATATTTTTATTAAAAACTTAGCTTCTACGAGTAAATATGACGAGGTATTGCTCAGAGAAAAAAAATATATTTCTTTTAATAAGGATGGTTTTTGGGTACATATACTGATATAGATGGCATCGTACATCTACTTCCTTTTAAATTATGTTTTGTATACTCTTTCCGATTCATGGCGAGTTCAATAGAAAAACTTGCTATAACACTTAAACCCGAACAAGTTATTCACACTCGGCAACATTTTCCCGATTATTCAAAATTTAATCTAGTAACTCTCCTAGCATGGTTTTCTTGTGTATTGCTTTTGTTCTTGTTCTGAGCTTTAGTTGATGTGCTGTTTTTATTGCCTCAGATTGGTTTGCTGATTTTTCTTATTTGTGTTTCCCCATGCTAAGAATACAATAAATTCCACTAAACCTAAATATTTAACAAATTAGGTAGATGGATATCGTTGCTTTATCAAGCGACCATACAAATAAATCAAATATTTGAAGCAGGCAATATTCGAAAAATTGCAAATCATATATGAGCAAATATAAAATTAGAAAAAATTCCGATGGACTTTGGGTGGATGGCCATTTCTGATATAAGGTATTTAAGCTTTATCAACACCCTCTTTTTTATAGAACATCATTGTATTTGAATATGTGAATATACATTAACTCCGTTCTGAACCTCGGACAAATATTGTTTGCTTGAAATTAATGAAGACGATCTTTTTGTAGAGAAATCAGTTTTTTTATGATGTTTACATGTATTTTAATGCAACAAAGTGGAAGTATGTGAAATTTTGTACGATCCCACATATTACTTCCCACACATCAGCGATGTGGACGGGAAGTAAAAAAGTTACTCCTCACATAGTAAATAATATAATGAAAGTTTCATATTTAGAGCAATTTCTTACAAATGATGTATCCTCTAGTATTGGAAAAAGAGTAACTCTTTCATTTCATGATGATGAGGCCTCAAATGAAGCCATCACGGCATGAGACCCGAAGTCGATATATCATACAAAGCAAGTCCTTTTCTTCTTATGGACGGCGCTACGACTGACGCGTGCTATGTGCATCAAACGAGGTCGTTACGTTCAATACAAATATTATCATCAACGAGTTAACTCTCCTCTTTTGAAAAGAAAAAGAGGAATTTCTCTTTTGAAAAAAAAGAGAACCTCATCTTATAAAAACGGAGGAAAAAAGAGGAGGAACTCCTCATAAAGAATTATTTGCTTCGTGTTTGAAAAAAGAGTTACTTCCTCATTTCATGACCGTGAGATTTCAGATAAGGTACCTCTTAAATAAGGGACCCATCACTACAATTATCCGAGACTTTTTTTACAGATACATTTTTTATGGACAGAGTGTTTAGTTCATAAAAGATTTGTATAGAAGGATTTTTATTAATGAGCTGATCTTAGGCGCGAATCCATAGGAGGGGTCAATGGGGTAATTATCCCATCCCTCACGTAAAAACTTAAGATCTAGTTAAGGACATATATAGAGAAATACTGCGTATATTATAATATTTTGCTAGTCGACATGTAATTGATCCTATTCATTACTTCGTCCTCCCCTTAACATCGTGATATCGTTTAAAAATTTCTGGGCTATATTAATTCAATTCTTCTTCATATTTGAGATCAATTCAGCTTGTACTATAGAGATATTACATTATAAGTAATATCACATTTCAGTTTGATTACCTGTGCTAATAATAATTGGTCTTTTTAAATTAAAAGCAAGTCATTTATTTGTTTGGAATAGAGCGACTTTTTGTTTATTGACACTTAACAAATGAACTTCTTTCACTTAAACTTCCATAAAATTCTTACGAGATCATAGAGAAAATTCCACAAATCTATAGATGTCCCCTGTAGACTATATTTAATCAGTTAGATTTACATTGCTTATTAAAGGACCATAACAATGTTTACTTGCAAAAAGTTAGAGTACGTACACACATGATACACTCTACTGCACCGGTTATAAGAATGGGGGGACGGTCATAACACCTGCCTTTGCGATATACGCTGTATGTCGAACGATGCAGTTGAACAGTATGATTGTACTCAGTGAATCGTCTCAAGTTAGCATTCAAGCTTCATTTTCGTAAAGAATTTCCACTCCGAATTAATTTTTTATTGCTTATATAATTTTTCCTATAGAAAAACATTTAATTATATAAAGGTTATTAAGAAAATGTGCATCCTTATTAAATTTGATTTATCATGCGACAGGTTTTGTTTTTAACAAAGGAACGGCAGTAAAACTACATAAAAATAAAAATTATATAATAATTACAGTAAATAATTAATATCTAACTTAGAGCTATTACTATAGAGTACTACTTAGATATTAATTATTTTATTTAATTAATATACAATTTTTATGCAGTTTTGCCTGACGATGGTGTCTTAAAAGCGAAACTGGTTGCAAAATAAATCAAATTCACTAAAGCAGTACATTTTATTAATAACCTTTGTTAAAATATATTTATTATGAGTTACTCTGTCATTGATTTAATTATATGATTAATTCTGATTACTTTTTAATTAATTTAACATAGGATTTTTGGAGTTTACTATTTTGAGGCTATTCACATTTGTTAATCATGTATGTATTAACGTTTTATTAAAAACATTTGTAAATGTTTTGCATCTTTAGGACATGTCCGTCGTATACATTGTTTTACGGTTTAATTGTTTTATACTCAACTCATATCTTTAGCTTAAATAACAAATTGCTACCTCTATATCACAAAATACAAAATGAATTTAAGCGAAATAACACTTAACATATCTTGGATGTCTGATCAAACTGTGTTTAAAACTATAAACCGAAAATACATTATAGAATATACTTAGATCAACTTAAAACTTATCTTCTATAAATATATTCTTAATCAACTTTATCCTAATGATGCTCCCTACGTTGATTAAAAAAAATTGTAGAAGTACAACTTAAAACTATCAGACTTGCAAATCAGCATTGGTATGTCGATTAAGTGTTCCGCAAAAATTTGGAAATGTGTTCTCACCCTAAAAAGGTTAAGAACTACTATCTATATTGTCTCTTTTGATTTATAATAAATAGTTATTTATCAATAAATTTAATAAAAACTATTTGCTTATTAAAAACTTAATTCAACAATAAATTTAATTAGAATCATATATGTAGTTCAGAAATAGATAGAAAATTTTCATATTCCATTTCATAGGAAAACAGAAAACCCTAAACATACTAATATTAATTAATTCTTCATACGTTGAGAATATATATTAGTTTGCTGTTATGTACATAAACATTAGATAAAGGAAATAAAACATAAAATTTATATTAGCATTAGACTGATTAGAATATGTAAACTTTCTTATCAATATGTACTTAAAACGTAAAATAATAGACGATATGACTTCACATATGTCTAAGTCCTTAAGGCGCATTTACAATGCAGTACATTTTATTAACCATCCAATCGCTTTTCGTACATTTTTCCATCAGCCCTTCGTCTGGAACAGCACACGGCACACAGCCTACACAGCAGTGGCGGATATAGCTATGACAAGGGGTCACAAGTTGCCCCCAGGGGAAAGGGGGGGGGGGTCTTAGGATTAAAATAGCGCTAACACTTTAAAAATATTCTATTAAAATGTAACGACCTCGCAATTTCTTTATATACATAAAAGTAACAAAAATGGTGTTTTGGTTTGTATATCATTTCAGACTACGATAAATTTTTGCGTTAGAAGTTGCAAATTCTGATATGAATAAGAAAATATTATCTCTTTTATATTTTTTCCACTTCTAATTGGTATTATATATATATATATATATATATGTATATATATATATGTATATATATATATGTATATATATATATATATATGTATATATATT